>CAWYPN010000382.1:0-40310 GCA_963966035.1 Acleris laterana
CGGATTACTAATTAGCAGTGATCGTACTTTTTCCAGCATTTTTGGTGCAGTGCTAAGGTTGTCAATAGTGGCCAATATGAAATTGTCTGAACCAAGAATCAAATAAAAACAAAAATTAATAATAAAATAGCGTATTAAACAAATCAAAAATACAGAAAATATTCTCAGAACATGTAAAGCCTAACCCAATATGGATAATGAAACGAAGGGTTAATTTACTACGAGTACCTATATGAGAAAAGGTAACACAGTTGCAATAAATCCTCATCTCACGTTATAGTTCATATTTATTATTAGGAATTGATATACTAACTATACATAAGCATAGACAGTATAATGCGTACGTAATGGCAGTGCAATATATAAGTCATTTTGTTTCTTCACTAACGTCCCAGTAATAAATGTTATACACAATTATAATCACTAATTAAGTAAAAAAAATAGTGTTTCATTTTCAATGATATCATAATATTACATATTTTTAAACGACAATCATACTAGGTATACGGGTGAGGACCAAAAAGTTGGACCACAGTTAAGCGCAGTTAACAAACGACAATGGCGTAAAAAGTTCCGACGAAAAGTATCCCTACAATTGTATGGCTAATTTTCGTGTCACAACGAAAGAGTTTCATAGACATTTTTATTGATTGAATTAGCTTGGACAACTTTTTGGTCCTTACCCATACACGTCGACAACCCTAGGTCGCTGTCGTGTGTCATTTGACGTCATCGCACCAAGAATGCTGGAAAAAGTACGATCACTGCTAATTAGTTACTAATAAAAAAAATAATTTATACTTTTATACTTACACTCTTAAAAAAATTAATTCATGAAAAAAATGACCAATATTTAAATCCTTTTTAACTTTTAACTAGCTATATAAATTACCTAGGGAACTAGACATCTTTCCGTGACCCTTCATATATCTTTTACCTGCTCATCGAATCTCGTGCCGTCTAATGGCCTTTCTCCCGTTTGTCTTCTCCATACCTTTAAAAAACTTATCAATTTGACGTGTGTCCCCTCGTGTCGTCCGCAGACGAGAAACCAGTGGTGGAGTGCAGCTTCATCACGGAGTTCGACGACCACATCTTCGTGTCGGTGGACGCCGAGGCGTTCCTGTTCCTGCACGACCTCATCTCCTCGTACATCAAGGAGACGGAGCGCGTCGTGAGTATACACGTGTAGAACAAGTCAAAAGGCAACAAATAATAGTACATTATTGCCTAGGAGGTGAAGCAGGCAATTGCGGGCCGAGGATTGGTTTAAACGAACGAGCTTGCGAGTCCGTTTAAAAATACGAGGCCCGCAATTGCCGTACCTGCCGAGGCATATATAGTGCTTTTCTCAAAAATCGCAAGAAAAAAATTGTGTTGGAGTAAAGTAAACAAGCAAGCTTCTCATAACAAAAAACTATTACTCTTTACCGCCTTTATGTTTATGACAAGGAGAAACGCAAGCTTTTTTTTAATACTACTCAAGCTATTCGAGACACAGATAAAAAAATGTTCCGAACAAAATTTGGATGTATAAGACTTGTGCCCTCATTTTATTAAGGCCGTTTTCACTTTTTAAACAGTTGTGATAGTCCAGGTTAGCTGGGTAGGTGAGCATGTGAGACTAGGGTGTGAGTAAGATTTAACCCAGGAAGGAGTAAGTCGAATTTAAGTAATTAAGGGCGCCAGACTTACATCCCGTCAACAAATGAAATCGTTCAAATAAAACCAAGTCTTTAGTAAATTACATTTATTTACTTAGTTTACTTATTTAGATTCAGTATAAACAAACTACCTAAGAACAAGGTTAATCCTTTTAGAATTTAAATTGGATAAGGTAACACGGAGATTAAAGAAGTAGCTAAAGTACTCACGCTGTCATCTTCATGAGAAATACCTCCTTAGTTTGACACCGCTAGTGTTGTATAAACCGAATAGTCCGAGCTCACTGTCTCCGCAGGTGGAAAGCAGCTGAACACGCACGTGCAGGAAAGAGGGGTAAATAGCTTGAGTGCAGGGTATTCCACGTTGCGGGCAGTTAGAAGCTGTGACGTGAATCAACTCAGCCGACAGGTGAAGTGATGAAACGTCTTTAAATTGCTTGCAAGCTCCATTCGAAGAAGTGAAGAATAAGTCCCGAGGTGAAAAGGAATTGGTGTGGAAAACGAAACACCAAGACCAAAAGTAAGAAATACTAAAAACAAAAAAAAAAACACCCTGTGAACAAAATATTCACTATAAAATAACAGTAGGAACAGGTGGTAATTAACACGTGGTTAAACCAAAGGAAAAGAAGTAACTTACCACTAGCCGTGGGTTTCTTTTATAGTATATGGCATGAGGCAAAGCTCAAGTGAAAATATGCATGTAGGAATGTTGGCATGACTGTTATACGAGTCACTGGAAAATAAGTAAGCACGGGTTACGAACACGGAAGTAAAAGGAAGCACCAACCTCAAAATGGCGGCAGCAAAAGTTCTAGGCGAAAGTTTCACTTACCGAATAGGAACTATGGTTGAACATCATTCATTGATATTATGGATTTACTTAATCCATTTTAGAAGAAGAAAGTTAATTAGACAAAATCTGCCATGGGCAGGGCCGGATGGCGCGATCGGGGAATCGGAGGAAATTTTACTGCGTCCTTACATCTTGATGATTCGATCCCGATAGAGGTCACGGAAAGGGTCTTGAAAGATGCTGGGTCATTGACTTCCGAACGGATCTGTTTATTTACATTCAAGAGTAAACAGAAACAAAACTATAGTGTTACAAGATTTATCCAATATGTCTTACATATTAAATGAGAATACTTTATTATTATTAAAATGGTTAAATGAGTTTATTGTATTTTATTATGTACTCAGAAGTTAAAATCAATCACCATTGCCTTCTATATCGGACAACGATTTATCGAGAGACTGATGTACGGAACGCATCTCGTTTTGCGTTTCGTTCCATGAGTTGTATCGATTGAAGAAGGAAATCTTTATTTAAATTAAATTAGGTTATCTATTTAAAGTATGAATTTACGCTAGTTGGAAATTAAACAAATGGTTAGATAAACATTTTGTTAGTTTATCAATTTTATCTTACTTGATTGAAAGAAAATCTTAAGAACCAATGTCATGGTGGAAAGTTTGTCTTGCGATTCAAAGTGCGAAGAACAAAACGTCACATAAATGAAGTGTCAAATGACCGGCTTGTCATAATACGTTGTTATGATTATCAAAACATGATAATTTATTGGAAACAAATGCTAAAAGGAAGAAGTAATGCTCATAGGCAGATATGGACACTTGTTACGGAATGTAAACAAATAGGATTACTTACCTAAAGAGAAGGTTAGTAAGGCTATATTTAGATAGGGTGTAGACCTCAAAGTGTTACAGTTCATCCCCAGTTGGGTTAAAAATTTTGTTTCAAAATTAGAATAATTGGAAAGAAAATTTTTACCTACAGATACCTTGTAACAACTGTAGAAAAGTCGAAAATAGTTTGTCTGTGCCAAGTGTGGGCAGACAAGTGAAATCATGTGTCGTGGAGTAGGCTTCCTAACGTTCCACGGATAACCTAAACCTCTTCACACTACTACTTAACTAATTTAACAAATATGCCTATGTCTATGTTCTGGACAGCAAAGAAAAGTCCAAACAAAAAAAAAAAATAAAAAAAAAAAAAAAAATGTCTGTGCCAAGTGTGGGCAGACATGTGAAATCATGTGTCGGAGAGTAGGTATCCTAACGTTCCACGGATAACCTAAACCCCTTCACACTACAACTTAACTAATATGTGCGCGCACTAACCTAATAAAATTACACGGTACTTGCTAACTTACAATTTACTAGTAATGAATGAGTGAGTCGACTCAAATTCTCCTATTTCAAAATTATTAACTATGGCATTAGATGTTTACTTTATTAACAATGCACTTTGGAATAGGATCGGAAAGGCAGACTATGCTGACCATTTCTCAAATACCTAGAATCCAACAAAAAAATGCGGCTGGAAAACAGTTTTGCAAAAATTTACTTTTTTCAGCATTTTATATAGAATTAACTTCGAAAAGTATCATCTTCTGTAAGATTACAATATTTATAAGAGTGAGTAAAGGAGGCGAGACGCTTAGATGAGCGACACCAATGTTAAGTTAGTTTTATATAGAATTAACTTCGAAAAGTATCATCTTCTGTAAGATTACAATATTTATAAGAGTGAGTAAAGGAGGCGAGACGCTTAGATGAGCGACACCAATGTTAAGTTAGTTTAGAGCCTTTAGCTTAGGCTACATACCTCAGGCGTGACACACGACCAATGAGCTATACACGAGAAAGTAGTCCCGTGGAATATGAAAGAATTTTATTAGATGAGGACGAGACACTCAGTCCTAACAAGCTATCCGATGACAAAGCAGATACGATGTCTGCAGTAGAGACGTTGAAACAAAGAATCTGAGCAAAGACCGGTGATGTTAATTACAAACACTAAGCTTTACTCCAGTAAACGTCAATAATGAAATATGAATATAGTAACTCATAATAAATACCACCTTTATTCTTAGAGTAGGAAAGGTAGAGTTACACAATTAGGCTTAGATGTTTACCAGCGTAGGGGTGATGGTTGCAAGCCCATCGCCCAACGGTATTGGAAGCCTTCATCTCCTTAGCCGGCTCTTACGACATCCACGGAAGAAATGGAGTGGCACGATTCGGACCCGGATACCACACAGGGAAAAAAAAAAAAAAAAAAAAAAAAAAATTCATACCCAGTTGGGTTAAAAATTTTGTTTCACAATTATAATAATTGGAAAGAAAATTTTTCTTCCAGGTGAAAACTTAGAATAAACGACGAAGGAAACCGAAGAAACTAATATAAGATAACTTCAATAGAAAAGAGATACCTGGCAACAACTAGTTGGTGGAGGGTAGAATTAAATTAAAATTAAGTAGTCAGCATGAGTACCAAGCGTTTACAAAATACCTTGTCTAGTGAGAACTAGAACAAACACTAGCATAACTATAGGCTTAAACTTAAGTTTTAACTCGCGAAAGCAAGTTTCGATATGATTAAATCTAAAATACTTAACAACTAAATACATATGCAACGTACCTTGATCCAAGTTTAGGATCACTTAAACTAGGGCTAACTTAAACTATAGAATGTTTAAACGAGGGATTGTTTAAAACAGGGATTGTTTAACGATGGAGCGCTCCAAATTAAACAAACATAACACAACAATAGTAAACAACCATAGAAAACATAAGTTTCAAATCCATGCATTAAAACTAAACGTAGCAGTTTCCTTTCATTAACGTACCAAGAATTAATATTATTCTCATACTCCAACAAGCAACAAACCACTACGAGGTAAAGTTAATTAATACTAAACATGTTGACTTAAAAGAACTGTGAACTAAAACAAGTGTCTTTATGAATTACATGGTCACTTGTTACAGCAAATAACGGGAAAGTTCTTCAACATAATAATAGAAGAGAACCTTTTAAATAGTAAGATCAACTCACATCAATAAAGTTAAATCTTTTAAACATCCTAATTGGATGTAAGTCCTGGTATCAGGAAGTAAGTCTAAAGTAGAAAGTAAAGTAAATAAGAGGGTATACATGAACTAATTCATAGGAGTATCCCTATAATTGTATAGTGAGTAGGCACTAGTTGATAACTAGTGTTAAGTAGCAGGTTAATACCTAGTATATATTTTAGTTATATTTATTTTTTTTGATAGGAAGTATAGACAGAGCTGCGGAAGCCACCTTAAAGATTAAGAGAGAGGTGGAGCTTCACCAGGTCTAACTATATCCTTAATATGGAAGTCACCAAGAATCTTTCCGGACAAAGATTTCAGGGTGTAAACAAGAGGTCCACGCTTTTTATAAATTAAACATTTTTCATAGCGTGGGGACAACTTTGCAGTAAAGAATTTAGCAGCATTGGATAAAGGATAACATTTTTTATAAACAAATTGTCCCTCTTCAAGTTGGACTGGCCGCTTTCTTAGATTATAATATTTTGCATTACGTTCGTGAGAAGCAAGCAGTGATTGACGTACCCTTTGGAATATAGACTTTAACTCTGTTAGTTTGTCTGACAGAGCCAAACCGTTATCAAATGAAAGGGCGTTCTTGTCAACCGGACAATCAGCATTGTAAAGAGAACCGTCGAGAATCATCTCGCGACCGTGAGTTAAAAAATACGGTGTAAATTTAGTGCTGTCGTGAACTGCAGTGTTTAATGCACATTGGATCTCCTGTATGTTCTTATCCCAGTTGCGGTGATCAGAACGCACATACGAGGCAATGGTTCTTACCAATTCGCGATTCACTCGTTCCGTTTGGTTGGTTTGCGGATGATATCTCGGGTTGTAGAAGACGTGGGGAACCTTATATTGAGACAGTGTGTCTCTAAATTCCTTAGATATAAATTGAGGTCCATTATCCACATAAATGTACTTTGGTACACCATGGGTAAGGAATATGCCTTTTTCCAAGCATTTGATTATTGCTTTAGCAGTAACCGTACGTAAAGGAAATAAAGTTACGTATTTACTAAAGTAGTCCGAACAAACGAACAAGTATTGGTTCCTAGAGTAGGATGGAGGAAAAGGTCCTAATATGTCGCAAGATATGGCCTCACCAGGTGTTGAGATACGACGAGGGTTACCCATTAAACCGGCAGGAGCAAGGTTGACTGGTTTATAAGTTTTACATATCTCACACGAGTCTACATAAGTTTTGACGTCCTGAAAAAGGGTAGGCCAATAATATAAGCTAGAAGTTTTGTGGTGAGTTTTAGCTACACCAAAGTGACCAGATGTCGGGTGATCATGACATTTTTGTAAAATTTCATTTCGGTCTTCATAAGGAATTACCAACTTCCAGTCGAATTGAGCTGTTAGGCGATATTTATTCTTAGAAAGGCGAAATAACTTATTATTTTCAATCTTGAAGTTTGGGTAAAGAGTAGGTTTATCAGAAACGTTTTGGAAAAGCTCTAAGTACCAAGGATCTTGTGTAGTAAGAATATCAGATACAAAATCTACCTTTATACGAGAAAGGGTGTCAGGTATTACGTGTTCTTTTCCCTTGCGATGAATTATATCGAAATTAAATTGGCTTAGGCGACACGACCATCTATTTAAACGACCAGAAGGGTTCTTAAGATTAGAAAACCATACCAGAGAAGCATGATCAGTTATGATAAAGCATTTGCGGCACTCAATGTATGCACGGTATTGTTCCAAAGCATAAATTACCGCAAGGAGTTCTCTTTCAGTTGCAGAATAATTAATTTCTTGAGCATTAAGGGTACGACTGCAGTAAGCTATCGGGTGGTCACAATCGTCAATGCGCTGTGTCAAAACAGCACCGATAGCGTAAGAGGAAGCATCCGTGTGGATGTAAAAAGGTTCATTAAAGTTAGGGCATCTTAAAATGGGAGCAGATACTAGAGCAGTCTTAAGTAAGTTGAAAGATTCGTTGGCTTCGTCGGTCCAGACGAAAGAAACTTTTTTACTAGTTAGGCGCGTAAGTGGGCGAGCTATCTTGGAGAAATTTTCAATAAAACGACGGTACCAACCGGCCATTCCTAAGAAACGTTTTACTTCTTTAACATCTTGAGGGATAGGGAAATTTAAGATCACCTCTACTTTGGAAGGGTCAGTCCTTAAACCGTAACGGTCTACTACGTAACCAAGATATTTGAGTTCGTTCCTACAGAACAAAGACTTTTTTATATTTAAAGTGAGATTAGCAGCCTTTAGTTTAGCATGCACTGCTTTAAGCAAGCGAACGTGTTCATCGAAGTCAGATGTGCAGATGATAATATCGTCGATATAGCAGAACACTTTATTATCAAATTCAGCCATGAACAACTGATCCATGAGTCTTTGCATAGTTGCTGAAGCACCAATCAAACCAAAGCACATGCGATTGTAGTGAAATAATCCGCGTCCAGGTACTGTAAAAGCAGTTTTTTCTTTAGCACTGGCGCTTAAAGGAATTTGATGATAAGCTGCGCTCAAGTCAAGTGATGTAAGATATTTAGCGTCACGTAAGTTGTCCAATATATAGTTTATATAAGGAAGTGGATAAGCATCCGGTTTAGACACCGAATTAAGTTTTCTACTATCTAAACAAAGTCGAAGTTCACCGTTAGACTTTTCTACCATTACTACAGGAGAATTCCAAGGAGAGTAGGATGGTTCTACTATACCAGCCTCTAACATACGATCAACTTCTTTTTCTAACGCGGCCTGTTTTTCAGGACTTAAACGATAATATTTTTGTTTGATAGGAGAACTATTACCAGTATGGATGTTATGTTCTAGTATGTGGGTTTTACCAAGACCAACCTTGTCAGTGTTGATTTGATCAAAGAGAAGTTTAATTTCATCCATTTCGGCTTTCTGCTTAGCAGTTAAAGAGTCAAAATCATTAAGACCAGTTCCCGCGGGAATGTCGGTCATGCTAGCTATATTTTCATCAGTAGATAGAGTAGAAATAATTTCAGGAGCTAATTGGAATATCTTCCAAAAGTTAATTCCGAAAATAATAGGAGCAGTAATATCAGGTTGAATGTTAAATTGAACAATTTGAACATTATTGTCATAAGAAATAGGAAGAAGCATGTATTCAGTACAGGCTAGAGCGTGGCCATTGGCTACACGAAGTGTGAAAGGAGTAGTATGTTTATAAGTAGGTATACCAATATTAGAGAATAAATGGTGACTACCTTTTCCAAGAATGGAACATGTAGCACCACAATCAAGTAGGCCTTTTACCTGTAGACCAAGAACATCTACGGCAAGGTAAATCCGAGTATCTCCTATAGGGGGATTAAAGCAAATTGTCTTTTCAGAAAGAGAAGGAGAAGTACGTTTATAATAGTTTTTAGATTTGGAAAAGACAATACTATTTAGTTTTTTGGCTGAGTATTACACTTAGCGCAATCAGGTACACGTACACCTTTCTCACCACATCGGAAACAAACTATCTCGCGAGATCTCCTACAAGAGTTAGTAGGATGATTATTCATGCCGCAGCGGAAACACGAGGGCTTAGAAGAAAATTGGTGGACAGCTGCCACCTGGTTAGAAGACTGAGAAAGGCGTCGAGGATAAGACGACGTAGTTTTATTTTTATTGAAAGCTATAGTCGTAACAGGTGATGACGATGAAGGTTCAATGAATTGTTCAGATCTCACTTTAGCTAATTCTATACGCTTGCAATATGCCTTAAGCTGTTTTATAGAAGTGACGTCATGTAAAGCTAACTCCCTACTGTACTCAGGCCTTATATTACGCAGAAGAATGTCGAGTTTCTCATCTTCAGGAATTTCCTTACTTAAGCGTTCAAACATACCTAGCACGATTGAGAGGAAAGTCACGATCGTCTCACTTTTTGCTTGCGTCCTAGCACGAATTTCTTGCAAAAGCTTATAATCCAAGTCAGGTATATCAAAGTCATCACGAAGTGCTTTTATTACATCTTGATAGGAAAGAAAGTCTGAGCGGTTAGAGCGGAACCACGATAAAGCAGGTCCATCAAGTATTTCAGGAAAACCGCGGTAAATGACCTCTTCGGATATTTTCCGAGCCACACGCAGTTCCTCTAGTCGCGTCAGAAAAGTACGGGCACAGGAGTCCCCGTTGTATTTTAAATTCAACGAGTTTACATTAAAAGTTTTTTCAGGCATATATATTACTTTCTTAGTAACAACTCCGAAAGGCTCTTCCGAAAAATTGTCACTACTATCAGAATCAGACGTAACAGTATCATCTCGTTTCAAACGATCTGACAAAGAAACAATAGCAGTTTGAAGCAGTTGAACATCTTCAGATTTTTCAGTTAATCGAGATAAGCGACAGAGTAGGTATTTGCAACGAGAGCTCAAGCGGTCTGTAGCAGCCTGTGACAGATTGTCATTGATTTCCTTTTCAATTTCTTCAGCTTTCCGTTGGCAAATATCTAATTCTATTGATACGTCACACTCCCCTAGAGTATTAAATTTTAGGCTACCTCTACGAGCTAGATCTGCAGTCTGCTTCAAAACTTTTTTTAAACTATCCCTACGAGAAGCAGGGTTAACATTAAGTTTACGAATCGTAAGTTCGTGAGTTATCTCATCTTTGTGTAAGTGAAGTATTTTACAACCAGCTTTAAGAAAATCCATTATAAAGTTGTAGTCTATTTAAATTAATGAATTAAAAAAAAATCTTTATAAGATAAGTAGTATGACTTGAACTGAATTATGCAAATCGTTGAAATTGTTTAAAAGAAAAACTTGCAAATTAATGTAAGCAAGTAAAGTAAAGTAGTGTTGAAAGTAAAATTCTGATCGGGATCAGACTAAGTAAGTAAAAGTTCAATTAATTAAATTAAAATTAATTAAAGTGATTAACTGAAACTTCAGATAAGTACCAGATTAAACCAGTAGTTAATACAGTAAAAGCATATGGTTGAAGCATTCAACCAAAATAACAAGAAAATAAAAATTAAGTTTCACTTAGTATGAAAAAAACTTAATTTCAATTTTTTCTTAAAAAGTAAGTAACCATAGTCCCTAAAAACTTATAAAACATAGAGTATATAGTTCGTAGGTATTGTAGAATTAACAATGTTACCGAGAATTTACTTTAAGTATTTTAGAAAATTTTATGAGAAAAAAAAAACTTTATTTGAACGATATCACTCTCTAGGCCCCACGTTGGGCGCCACTGTGATAGTCCAGGTTAGCTGGGTAGGTGAGCATGTGAGACTAGGGTGTGAGTAAGATTTAACCCAGGAAGGAGTAAGTCGAATTTAAGTAATTAAGGGCGCCAGACTTACATCCCGTCAACAAATGAAATCGTTCAAATAAAACCAAGTCTTTAGTAAATTACATTTATTTACTTAGTTTACTTATTTAGATTCAGTATAAACAAACTACCTAAGAACAAGGTTAATCCTTTTAGAATTTAAATTGGATAAGGTAACACGGAGATTAAAGAAGTAGCTAAAGTACTCACGCTGTCATCTTCATGAGAAATACCTCCTTAGTTTGACACCGCTAGTGTTGTATAAACCGAATAGTCCGAGCTCACTGTCTCCGCAGGTGGAAAGCAGCTGAACACGCACGTGCAGGAAAGAGGGGTAAATAGCTTGAGTGCAGGGTATTCCACGTTGCGGGCAGTTAGAAGCTGTGACGTGAATCAACTCAGCCGACAGGTGAAGTGATGAAACGTCTTTAAATTGCTTGCAAGCTCCATTCGAAGAAGTGAAGAATAAGTCCCGAGGTGAAAAGGAATTGGTGTGGAAAACGAAACACCAAGACCAAAAGTAAGAAATACTAAAAACAAAAAAAAAACACCCTGTGAACAAAATATTCACTATAAAATAACAGTAGGAACAGGTGGTAATTAACACGTGGTTAAACCAAAGGAAAAGAAGTAACTTACCACTAGCCGTGGGTTTCTTTTATAGTATATGGCATGAGGCAAAGCTCAAGTGAAAATATGCATGTAGGAATGTTGGCATGACTGTTATACGAGTCACTGGAAAATAAGTAAGCACGGGTTACGAACACGGAAGTAAAAGGAAGCACCAACCTCAAAATGGCGGCAGCAAAAGTTCTAGGCGAAAGTTTCACTTACCGAATAGGAACTATGGTTGAACATCATTCATTGATATTATGGATTTACTTAATCCATTTTAGAAGAAGAAAGTTAATTAGACAAAATCTGCCATGGGCAGGGCCGGATGGCGCGATCGGGGAATCGGAGGAAATTTTACTGCGTCCTTACATCTTGATGATTCGATCCCGATAGAGGTCACGGAAAGGGTCTTGAAAGATGCTGGGTCATTGACTTCCGAACGGATCTGTTTATTTACATTCAAGAGTAAACAGAAACAAAACTATAGTGTTACAAGATTTATCCAATATGTCTTACATATTAAATGAGAATACTTTATTATTATTAAAATGGTTAAATGAGTTTATTGTATTTTATTATGTACTCAGAAGTTAAAATCAATCACCATTGCCTTCTATATCGGACAACGATTTATCGAGAGACTGATGTACGGAACGCATCTCGTTTTGCGTTTCGTTCCATGAGTTGTATCGATTGAAGAAGGAAATCTTTATTTAAATTAAATTAGGTTATCTATTTAAAGTATGAATTTACGCTAGTTGGAAATTAAACAAATGGTTAGATAAACATTTTGTTAGTTTATCAATTTTATCTTACTTGATTGAAAGAAAATCTTAAGAACCAATGTCATGGTGGAAAGTTTGTCTTGCGATTCAAAGTGCGAAGAACAAAACGTCACATAAATGAAGTGTCAAATGACCGGCTTGTCATAATACGTTGTTATGATTATCAAAACATGATAATTTATTGGAAACAAATGCTAAAAGGAAGAAGTAATGCTCATAGGCAGATATGGACACTTGTTACGGAATGTAAACAAATAGGATTACTTACCTAAAGAGAAGGTTAGTAAGGCTATATTTAGATAGGGTGTAGACCTCAAAGTGTTACACAGTTAGATACTAGATAGTAATGAAATTTGTATGCAACATTGCGTGCTTGTGTAGCGAGCACGGAATGTTTTTTTTTAATTTGAGATCTGTCAGTAAACTATGTACTTCGCATCCCAATATATAGATAGTAATGTCAACTTTTCCTGTCATTTTTGAGAAAAGTAAAGTTATAGTACATGAAACGTAATATCAATCAAATCTTTTATAATACATGTTCTTATCTACTTCAAATTTAAAATGAACATGTGTATTGGTATATGCGCAGGCGCCGGGCACGGGCACGCGCGCGGCGTGGGGCGAGGCGCCGGGCACGCGCGTGCCGCCACAGGACTACCGAGACTACCACTGCGTCACCTGGCACCTCGAGCCCACCGTCAGGTAACTATACCACGAGCACCATTGCGTCACCTTGCGACCTCTTAAGGGTGGTGACAATTTGGAAACGTATATAGCGAGAATGTTTGTCAGTGTTTAAAGCCTCTTATTCACTAGAAAAAAAATGTCTCACTACAAGTACTACGACGATCGCCACTTCGGCAGAAGTCGCTACCGACTCGTGCCGCGAACATGGCGCGTAATCGTTCGGTGTGTTGTAGATTGCTGTCGTGGGCGGGCAAGTCGATCGAGCCGTACGGCGTGGACTACATCCTGCAGAAGCTGGGCTTCAGCCACGCGCGCACGACGATCCCCAAGTGGCTGCAGCGCGGCGCGCTCGACCCGCTCGACAAGCTGCTGGCGCTAGCGCTGCTGCGCCTGCTGGCGCTGCTGCCGCACAAGCACGCCGCCTAGCGCGCCCGCGGACAAAGGGGAGGACATTACCGAATACGATCCCGTTTGAGTATTCTTGAAGCAGCTAACCTTACCGCCAATTAAGCTGAACGCGCACTTAAGCGGTGGCGAAACGGAAGCGGAACTACTCAGAACTGAAGCCGCCTCCGGCACGGTCGACCCGGTGCGGATATAGCTGTGGCGCCGAGCTCCACGGCGCCCGCAGAGGCTGCAAACACGGTAGCAGGCTGCAGGTTGTGCAGGGTCCGTCCGGATCGCTACCACCATCTTATCCATTAACCTACCGCCAAATAGCAGTGTTCGCATTGTTGTGTTCCGGTTTGGGGATAAGACAGCCGGTGAAATCACTTGCATAGAGGCATTCCATTTTAGTCCTCAGGGTTGGCAACGCATTTGCAGTCTTAAGATTGCATTGCATTCTTGTGAATGCGAATGTCTATGGGTCACAGTTTCCACTTACCATCAGTTGGCCTGTGTGCTCGTTTGTCTACTCTATGCCATAAAAAAAAAAAAAAGCATAGGAGGTAGAATTGGATCGAGTTTGTGCGGCAAAGTCGTTTGTATGTACCTTAGATGTGTGGAAAGTGTGACGTGGCCGCAAAAAACGGCATCTATTCGGACGCGGAAGGATAAAGGATCATATTGATTCGATTTTATACATTATAGATGTAAAAACACACTGAGGCTATGTCGATGCTATTAGCGCAATAGCTTACAACCGACCTTGACTTTGAGGCGGCAGGGAGCACCGTATTGTTCACAATTTGTTCGTTGTTGTTTTAAACTGCAGCAATACTCACCTAGAAAGTGCCTTCAATCGAGAAATGAACAGCAGAAACAAAAATTATGTTGGAAATTCATTGTAGTATTTTAATTGTCCTGTGATTTTGTAAATAAAAAAATTGTGTGTTACCCGCCTCACAAACGCGGGGGTCGTCGGATCGACTGTAAATTTTAAATAATATGTGGAAATGACAAATAATGGCCAATTTAAAATTTGAATTTTAAAACAATTGATTTGGAATTGTATATATGTAATTTTTATTAATAGAGTTGACATGTAAAAATCTTTTTTACCTTAAAGTATTTTTTTATGATTAGTGTGTTCCCACCTCATATTTTTTTAGGTTGTAAATTGTTTGTGCAAAGAACGCTCCTGAGATATTTGTCATGCATTCGTTTATCTGAATTCGGAATAATCTTATATTTTTGGCTTTTAATTATCATGCTAGAAAGAACCTTCTAAAAATCCCTTAACTTGCCAACCAAGCCCCGACCATAAACAAACAACACGCGGAACATTCAATATCACGAGAACCTCAATATCAAGAACGCGCCGGCTCGACCTGCTGATATTCCATCGGATTTTTCTTCGGATATCCATTATTTATTAACCTAATTGTGAAAAAATTATAGCCTTTGATTTAAATTAATGTAAAACAAGATTATCGTAGTATTTGACAGCTACAAATTATAAATTTTAACTAAGAAATTTACAAAAAACAATCAGAATAACATCCTTTCTTTAAACAAGCTTAATTATTGCAAGAATATAATAGAAATGTGTACACATCTTTATATTTTCAAACCACTTTGTCGAATTGTGTACAAATAAGCACAGTTAATATGGTACACCCAGCAACACATCTAGCTATACACTTCAGAAATCTGAAATATTGCATGAAAGAGAGCCGCACTAGAATCATATGTTGTTGAGATAATACATATATATACATCTCTTTCTTTTTCTCTCTGCTCTGTCTTTAATGGTTAGTTAGGTGTGATGTTGTGTGTACAGAACGTAAAAAATAAATTATGATTTAAAAAAACAACTATTTTAAACTGAAATTTTCTCGTTCTTGTAGGTTAAAAGAAGAACGACTACATTTAATTAATTGATTGAATACCGTTTAATTATAACATATTTTATTTCGGAGCACCAGAATCCAATTGAACGAAAACGTTTTTCACTTTAAAATAGAATGGTGAAGTTATAGTATTGAGTCAAATTGAATAGCTAATTAAATTATGTAAACCACAAACAATTATGTCGTTTTAAACTACATTTAATTATTTCATCATTTGCATTAATGGTTTTTTATTTATTCCAAAGAATTATTTGAATTTTATTATTGATTTAACCTGTATTATTTACTTATAGGTCCTTTAGTTTCATATTATTACTGAATATGACACATGTCGCAAATTATTTTATTATTATATTGGAATGTATTCAAGTACTCGTCTAGATCCAGATGTGAAACAAGCGCTTGTTTAGTCTGTATTTATTTATTAAACGATTGCTATTGTCTTTGATCGCTGTAGGTGAACTGTAGGTGTTGTCATGGCAACAAGTGCGCGAATGAGGCACGCGCTGAGTTAAACACGGGTGATACATCTCGCCCTGAAACGCGCGGCATCCGATATTGCACCTAAATGTAGCTTCTATTGCCTTGGAATAGAGTTCATGGTCAGAATAATGGTAAGGATGCCAAGAATAGGGTAGCGAGGTGGGGTAGTGTCCCCTAAAACGCGTCGGGAGCACTGACGTTTCCGAGTATTGCTTTAAACCACGGACTCGATATTATTTGTAAGAATGTTTTAAAATAATTGCCTTCAGTTTCGCGAGGGATTTGCTGATTACGGCTATTTTTTGGCAGCATGGGAAACGAAAGTAGAACTCAAAATGTTGCCAAGTATGTTTGAAACAGGTTATTTGTAAAAACCGAAAACTAGGGTCAATTATTTTAAAAACGCGTTATTAAGTTGAGCAATATTAGGATAAGGAACCAAGGCGGGCTGCCGGCGAGTCACGCTTTAGCAAATTTATTTTTCTACGACTCGGTAGCACTTTCTCTTTTCTCCATCAACGGATATCTTCTAATTTAGCGCCTGTAAAGATTTGAATTATAGCCCTATCCCAGAACTCTATCACCATAAGGTAACAGCAAAATTATACGAGATATTTCAATATTTTTTTTTACTTTCCTCGGCTAGATTCTAAGTTAGTTACGAGTAACAATTAAACTTCACTGTTTGACTCCCTTTTTTCTGTATCTTGCAGTGATCAGAGTAACGACTGTTAATTTTTCAAAATGTATGAATATCTGAGTGCAGCCTTTACCTCACTTGGGGCTTCGCTGACTGACCTCCCAGCAATTGTTAATAGTTCGTTTTTTATCCAAATCTTGTAATAATAAAGTGTATTTTTGTTCAATAATCTTAATACCCTTCCTTACCTGGCCTTGTTGGCGGTCGGCGAGTTGCCGATTAGATTTTAAATTAAAAACCCCCGGCATTTTGAAAAGTGCACAAACACATCACGTTAAAAATGTCTCGAAACTTTTGACGAGTAACAAGCATTAAGACTGCGCCGAGCAAACGACGAGCGTCCAGTGGCGCCCTCATTACTTTTATTGGGTTTTCTAATTAACTAAAGAATTTCCTTGGACCCAAACAAAATGTGTTTGTAGCGCAAATATAAACACAATTTATGGGATACGTAACAAACTTTAATAACAATTACCCTTTGAGTAGTCAGCTTAACGGGAAAAGGTGGCCACTTTTTTTCGTTAAGTTTAAATAAGTATAAATACTTGCGCTACAAACACATTTTGTTTGGGTCCAAGGAAATTCTTTAGTTAATTAGAAAACCCAATAAAAGTAATGAGTGCGCCACTGTACATCCGGCGTACGCTCGGCGTAGTCTTAATAGTACAGTAAGTTTTTATTGAATGTCACTGAACGCAGTCTATACGTGCGGGCCCCTTGCCTCGGGCAGACGAGCGCCGGCGTCGGGGGTCGTAGCGGTTCTTGTTAGTGTAAATAGGTTTTATACCGCGACGTCTTCAATATGTTCGAGATTAGTTGTACTGTACCTCTGTATAAATTTGTATATTATGTTGTGTAAGGTAAAAGTATCTTATATTTTTAATATGGAAACTGGTAATTTGTAAATAATGAATGTGATAAATAAATTATTAGAATCATTCTTGTGTTTTGTTTTTATTACAATAAAACTATAAAGTGTAGCAAAATATTATTTTATAATAGAAAATAATTTTACACGAAAGTAATATACAAAGTGCTAAGAAAATTATGTAAATAATATTGTTGAGCTACAATTTTTGTCACTTATCGAAATAAAACATGCCGGCGAAATGCTTACTTTATAATATCAAAACCGCATCTATATATAATTTTGCATTCGCACTAGCCAGGGAGATTGGCACTGCCTGCAGTATCTCCTCCGTCCTTTTCATTACGTATTAATAAAAGAGAGACGCACTGCGACTGCGACCAACACTGCCGGTCGCGCCAACCGCGTGGATACATAAGCTCAGCAAGCCCGAATATTTATCTTAAAGAGAACACAAAGGAATGATCCCAAACAAATGGAATACACGTCTTTTTAACGAATATCATAACGAAAATAAGATCCAAACATAAAAATATTCCTACAAAATTAAGAGGTTTCATCTCAATGCAGCAAATATAACATTAAAAAACGTTTTGCAAGGTATATTGTGACTGCTACATATTTTCTTCATACAGACAGAATAGTGCAGAAAAACAACGTTGTTCGCTGCTGCTGACGTTTAAAATACACAAATTGGAAGTTTGTATTTAAGAGCCCTTTCACACTAGCGTTTTTGCCGGCGGTTTCTCGGCGGAGCGGACACGCGACCGGAACGCTGCAGGCACGCGACCGGAACGCGGCGTGATTATAATAAGAACTGCAACACGCGGCGTGCACGCCGCCGTACCGCGGCGGTTAAAAATCGCATCGTGCACGCTGCGTGTTGCAGTTCTTATTATAATCACGCCGCGTTCCGGTACTTCCGGTCGCGTGTCCGCTCAGCCGAGAAACCGCCGGCAAAAACGCTAGTGTGAAAGGGCTCTAAGCAGCTTTCAAGCTGCCAACCTTTTTTTTAGAGTGGGTTAATTTTACAATTATATTTAGTGTCCACTGCGATCGTGTTTTGTACTAAGTTTATTAAAATAAATCGTACGAATAAACTTAATCTATGGGCCCCAACTCCCGGTTAATCTTAACACTTTCAGTGCTGGGGCGTTTAGTTACGATAGCCAGTTAGCGGGGAATGTGTTAAAGAGAAATTGAGGGTTAGGTGCCATTAATCAATATCATAAATGCTATGTGTTTCTCTAGCCACTCAATCATGGGCCAGTAATATCCAAATACTTTCCCAACACTGTAAATGTCCCAAGACCTGAATTGTGTATATGTTATCTCTTTATTGTATAAAAATATAACAATTAAAAAATAATATTCAAACAAAATACAAACGCGCACTTTCCTTAAATGGGATCTCTTCCAGCTAAACATAAAGTAGACCCATTTTTTTTAACAATTAAAATAACCACATTTTTTCAAGTTATACAATTGGTTTAAATAAATTCGACTGAGGCAAGATGATATAAAATTTGTCATGAAACTTTTCGGATTGAAACAAGACAATACAAATTTGTGGCAGTTTATATTATAACTATCGCAAATTAATCAATGTTATATGACTTGACATACCTTATTGACAAATTCATGTACTACTAAATATTGTACCATATTTATTTTTGTATTGGGACACTGGCTCAAGTTTGTACACACTGAACCTATTGAGGTTCAAAATACATTTGACTACTTTTACAAAACCACTTATAATTTAATAATTAATAAAATAAATTATTCTCATGGGGCTGGTGGCATCGCCGGACAAAAATGTACCTTTCAACTTCTACAGCACCAGTAAACTAAACGTTATCAGTTCGCGATAAGGTGCATTTTTGCTCGCAGGCTACTACAGAAGCTGCGTTAAAGCTAGACAAAGAGGGCGCTGGCGTGCACGCAGCGACACGATGCCGGGACGATTATTTTCTGAGGGACTTTTTACATTTTAAAGTAAATTTAAAGTAGCCAAGCTAAAGGCAGCTAGAAATCAAAATCCATGCAGATTTCAACACCACGGGAACATCTGAAGGTACTAGGTACTAGTAGGTACTCTCGTTATTTTTCCCACGTAGTTTGAAATCACACATTAGATTCTACTTATGTAAGATACAAAAGGGCGCTATACCACATTGTATTAACCAACCTTGCGAACATATCGTAATCATATTGTTTAAATGACAGCTGTTATTCACTTGATGGTTCGAGCTGAGCTTAAAATCAAGTGTAAATACGATATCAAAGCCAGATTGGCTAAACCAAAGTGGAATTACAGTAAAAAGAAGACAACCTGTCATTTCTTAGATTTGAGGTTATAAGTTGAGTTGCTTCATTTCAAACTCTGATAAGTCCATGTAAAAGGACAACGGAATTTGCGTCCTTTTTCAAACAAATTAAGTTTTATATTCGTATACAAAATTTCAAGGACATATCCGCTTGAAGTTAAGACTGCACCGAGCAAACGTCGAGCGTCCAGTGGCGCCCTCATTACTTTTATTGTGTTTTCTAATTAATTAAAGAATTTCCTTGCAATCAGCATCAGAAGATACGTTTTTGTAGCGCAAGTTAAAACACAATTAATGGGATACGTTACAAACTTTAATAACAATTGCCCTTTGAGTAGTCAGCTTAACGGGAAAAGGTGGCCACTTTTGGTGGTGAATTGTTAATAAACTATGTGATATACCCTATAAGTTGTGTTTTCATTTCTAGTACAAAAACCTACCGACCAATTTCAAGAAAATACTTTAGTTTATTAGAACACACAATAATAGTAATGAGGGCGCCACTGTACATCCGGCGTACGCCCGGCGCAGTCTTAACCGACTCATTTGTACTATTTGGTATAGCAATGACGAGTATCAGGATTGATTTCTTATATTCCTCCCCCAGAGGCATTAGCAAAGATGAGCTGGTGATAAAATGAGGCAGCGGTAAGGCAAGGTGACGCTATCCTCCCTCAGAAAACATCGACCACTGTCCGTTACAGCCAAGATGATACCTGTGACAGCTCATAAACACGTATTACACTTATTTCTTTAACTTTACATAAACATTACATTAGTACAAACCTAGCGACGCCGTTCAGGAATAAAAATAAATAGTCGCCTTTTAAATATCTCGCCAGTGAGTTTAAGCGATTGTAATTACGAAATACCGCTGTCGCAGAGATCATCCCAGATGAAATAGAGTGTACAGTCAGCATCAAAAGTAGCTATAGTACCCGGCCGTTACGAAGTCAATCCTGACACCTGTCATCACAGTACGATTTATAACCTATTCTTGGGTTTGAGGTTATAATTTGTACTGAAATGACAGGTGTCAGGATTGACTTTACAACGGCCGGGCACTATAAGCAGAATAACATGCTCAAAATGATCTAGACACGGCGTATTCTCTTGACAATAGAGTCGATTGCAGATCATTTTGACCTCTTCGGTTGCGTAGCTACTTTTGCTGCTGACTGTAGACACATATGAGTATCGTGCGTAGAGTATGTCCGCGCCAGCAGCCTTGGAGCGCGCTCGCCCGTTAGTTGATGGCGAAGTTCTGCGTGAAGTCGTACTCGACGGTGGGGATGACGGTCTGCACGAACTTGAGGAACACGATGAGGTAGGCGTGCACGCCCATCGCGCCGCCGCTCTCCGTCACCGTCTCGATGATCTTCTTCATCACCTCTGCGTGCCTGGTACATAGAGTTATGTGTCATCAACACAATGTTACTTGGCTTTTACTAAACTGAATATCTTTATTAGTTTGGCAACCTATTGAATGCCACATCTGAAACTCGTGCCACTGACGCCGCCGTCGGCCGCACTCGAACAAGTTGTAAATAAAAAAATCAATTTCGGTAACCACGTGACGTGACGGTTACGTATCAGAACACCTAAAATTAATAAGCCTAATGGATCACAATCCCTAAAAGTTCACATTCCTTAATGGTCTTTTTTATTGAAACCGTAAATTTTTGGACCAGTACCCGTGGTCCCACTACTTCGTCCCACTGCTCTATTTGACGGAGCCCTGCCTTGTGGCAGGGCTCCTATTTCTGGGCAGTTTGCCCTTCGGGCGTTTAAAGATACCTAACGAACCTAACCTACCTTCTTTTGCGGAATAAAAAGGGTTTCTGGCGAAATTCTGACGAAAGTGAATAGAGCAGTGGGACGAAGTAGTGGGACCACGGGTAATAGGGTAAATTTTTCAGGATTTTTATAAAATTAACCTAACTTTATGAGTTGCATACAATGGCCTTTTAAAAAATCCTGAAAAGTTTTCGGTTTCTGTGAAAAAGACCATTAGGTTTTATGAACTTTTAGGTATTATGATACATTAGGCTTATTAATTTTAGGCGTTCTGATACGGAACCGACGTGACAAGCCTGGTGTGGGACCAACAGATAATCTGTTCCATTTGTAACATTCAACTTTGAATAAATATTTTTTTAAGAGACTGTTTCGTAGCGATTAAGTTCTAATTTGCATAGCATCCCAAATGTTTCGCTTCTGAGTGATATATTTTGTATTTGATGTAAGGTTAGGTTAAAGTTACTTTATTATAATTTAGTTAAGATCTTAAACGTCAGTTACCGCTATAAAAATTTGCAATAAGGAGATAGGATCAACGCTGTACTTAATGTAAACTCACTGAGTTTGGACTCATCAGAAACGCAGCAAGCTGAGTCAATATGAAATTCAATTTGAAAAACGGGGGAAAATCTTACACAAATTAGCAAAAATAAAACTAAGCCGTACATTTACTCTATGGATAGTTAGACAGGTAACGATAAACATACTGTTTGTTATAGAAATAGAAAAAAATCCAAAACTCTGGAACAACTTTGCCCACACCGGGAATTGAACCCGAGGGCTATTGCCTAACGCACTCGCAATCGCAATCATTTTCATTTCGAAAACTGAAGGCTTGTCTGCATACAAAATGAAAACAATTGCTCCGCTTTGAAGTTGAATGCGATTCCGAGTACGGTAGCCAATAGGCCAGCAGGGACCGTTAGCTTCGTGGGCAAGGTTGCTCTAGGCGGTTTAGAGCGAGGTGGTTGGGACGGACCGGCAGGGGTGCACGGAGGCCATGCCGCCGCCGGCCAGGTGCGGGTGCGCCTCGATGGTGACGGTCTTCTTGGCGTGCTCGGCCGACACGTCCTCGTACATCGCCTCCACGCTCAGCAGCGCGCGGCTCTGCAACAAACACGGAAACACAGCGTCCATGGGGGGGAGCTTAAATATCAGTTTGCTCATCATATTGGTGACAAATATGATGAGCAAACTGATAAAGCCATATCAATATAGTCGAATTAAGAAAACATAAATTACATTACTTACATCGGGGATAGTGCAACCATGTAGCTAACATACAGACATACACACCTTCACGCCTGTCTCCCAATGAGATAGGCAGAGATTATGGAACGCCAGGTGCACCGATCTAAACACATAATTTTCGCTTCCGCTACTGTAGCTAACACATTTAACAAAATGAATATAGTATAAATGAACTAAGAAAAGGTTTTATTTTTGTGCCTTATTAAAATTATTATAAATATTACTTACGCGGTAGGTATACGAAATTATATTCCCGAAGACTTAATAGAAAAGAATAGAATAGAATAGAATAGAAAATATTTATTCAACACACATAAGAGAGAAAACAATGGAAAAAATTGAAGAAATTTATACTGTGCAAAATATGATAATAAACGGCTGATGCTTCAAATATGAACTGATTCATTAAAATTATTAGTCATAGATATTTACTAATTTAGATGGCTGACTCTTCGTCCTCCACCCAATAAAAAAAACTCAGTTTTTATTTTTCATAAAATTAAAAACAAAGTGTAAGAAACTGACCTCGTCGTACCCGATGATCCAGAGACGCGGCGTCTGGTAGTACTTGTCATAGGTGATGTGCAGGTCGTAGGTGCGCGTGCGCAGGATCTCGTCCCCGCCCTCCGCGCGCCGCGCCGCCCGGGGCGCCTTACGCGGCGCCAGCGCCGTCGACTGCCGAGGGCGGTTAAGTGGTTATTCCACGGGGGAAAGGAACTAATTACTATTTGTGGCCAAGACTTAACACACACACAAACAAATTTTTCTTAATGCCCAGTACCTGCAATGGTTTTTTACCCATTGTTCATTTATTTATTAGGCAAACCAATGTTAAATTATACAGGGTGGAATGATAAGTCGGACCCTGGAGGGAAACTACATTAAATCCTTAAGTTGGCTCATTTTACTTAAAGAAATTAAAAAGAAACAAAACTACATTCAAAGTTTTTCTTAATTTTCCTTGTCTCTCCCAGGAATCGAACCAGCTAAAAATGTAAAAAATAAACACTCGCTATGATTAATGTTAAATTTGACGTTTTTTTATTTCTAAGTCTGTGTTTCTTAGAAACATAATCCCGAACAATAATCCTATCAATTATAAGAATAAAATAGTGTGTTTTAATTTTTAGCTGGTTCGATTCCCGGTTGAGACAAGAATATTTAAAAAAAAAACTTGAAATAGGTAAAGAACTCAGGTATGTTTCACAAAGGTTAATTTATAATGCCGCTAGTCGTCAGAAGGTGCTGAGCGGTACTAAGCGACATAGAGCTATATCCCGCTAACCGGCGTTTTTTTGGCGACGTCTGATAGACGTCACGTTTGTCGCAGAGGGTTGTAAGAAGTTGCCGCGTATGTATTGTACAATACCTAAACTACATTCTAAAGGTGAAAACAGATGAAGCGTATTAACTATTCGAAAAACCACACGCAAAGTAAGCGCAAGACGCTGAGCTGGAAAAAATTGCGCAACACGCCGGAAACGGATGCGACCTGAGGCGTAAACTCATGGTCAATCTGTGTAAGATGTTTATACAGTCCTACTCCAGTTCTGCTATAACAAGCAACTCACGGGATCCACTTCATCAAGCAGGCCGGACTCCTGGAACTGCTCCATGTCCTCGGCTTCACCGTCCTCCTCGTCGTCATCATCGTCGTCGTCGCCGGTCGGCTCCGGCTCGCCGTCGCTGTCGCCCGTGTCCGCTGCCTCCAGTGTCATCTCGCACACCTGGAGACAATTATTTACCTGTCACTTTGGAACCACAGAATTGGGCACATGCTGTTGAATGAGAACGCATAGAAAGCCATGTAATTTTAAATTGTTTTTTTGCATGAAACATGAGATGAATGAACACACTAACAAACTGGCCAAAGAACTGTTAAAAGAGCAATACAAATCAAGGCTCAAAAGATGGCACATTCTATGGTTGGAGCAGAGAAACTAAGCCTCACATAACATGGTGATGGTGTTCAATCCTACCATCTAAAAATAAGTAATGAATCTTTGACTAACCCTTTGTTTATGGCTCGAAAAGCCGAAAGAAGATTTGAGTTGAAAAAAATTCAACATATAAGTTCCAAAAAAAATAATCAGGCGGAAACAAATATGGCATAATTCTATTTATTTTAGGTCAGCTACGCGTGAGCTCTTAAAGGAAACGGGGTCCATTATAGTGCAAGGAAACAAAGTTGAACAGACCTTTTCTTCTACAGTGGGCGAGCCTGTATTGTCGTAGTGGTGTGTGTCCACCCAGCCCCCCTCCCCATCCTGGTCCTCCTCGATCACCTTCTCCTTGTCCTCGCAGTACTCTATCTGGAACCACGACCACTAAAACTAAGGTACAGTGCAAAAAAAATATTTTTATTTTTATATAAATCCAGGAAGACACAATAACTGTATCATGCATTATTACACAAATTAAGGATCATTGTAACAATGAGCGACCTAACAAAGTATAAATCAATTTCTAAACAATGGAAATTGAGTATATTTATATTGAGGTAAAGATGCAGACATGATAACTATCACTTAAGTGCATTTCTGATAAGATTCTTAGTAGAATTAGGTTAGATATGAACAAACATAGTAAATATGTCAAACTATTACCTTAAGAAATAAAATGACACTGTTGTATTTATTGATTAAAACAAAGTAATTTAGTTTCAAAGAATAAAAATAAACATTTCTAGAGTTAATCTCATTTCATGTGCATCTCAATTTCTGTTTTCTTTTACCAGATTTGAAATCAAAATCAATCATTTATTGTTGTCGCATAGAGGCACATACATTGAAAAGAAAGGTGTTGTTATTTCAGATTAGTCACAATTCAAGTACCATGCCAAATTATTGGAACTGAGTTTGTTAGTTAGATATTCACCTGTTTGCACCTCCTGTAGCATGGCACATTTCTTGTGATGAGGAACTGCTTGTCGGCTGGCAGGTACGGGCGGATCTTGGACTCCTCACCCTTGGCCCACTGCCAAGTGGGGCAGTGGTGCACCAGGTGGTCTCCCGCTGCTACGAACTCCTCAGGAGTGAGGACACCAGTCTCTTGGAACTTGGACTCCTATCAAATATTTTGATTTATACTGAGGTGGGTATATTAAGCAATATAGAGGTCAAAAATAAAATAGTAACCAAAAAACAAAAACTTTATAGAAAAAAAGGCACGTTAAATATAACAGTATTTTATGAAGTAAAACAGAGCTTCCTTAAATAAAACAAAGTACATTCAACCTTTAAAACCAAGGACATGGCCCAAACACCGTTGTTTACATACTAATTAATCAACTTAATTTACATAATATATTGATACGGTCTCGGTCAACCGAAGTCAACTGAAGCAGTCGAGATAAAGATCCTACCTTCAGGACTGGAGTAAGGTACCCGGCGACGCCGAGGGCGGTTCCCTTCACCGTGTTGATAACACTCTGCATTGTATCAGGTTACCTTCTCCTGAAGGGGACAATAGGCTTTTGTGTGCCTAACAAAAGCCAATTACGTTACGGAAATTACCTTTATGCCGCACAATGGAAAACGAAACTGGCGAATTTTACTTGTAGTTTGACATTGATGACATTGTTGATCGGTTCAGAAATTTACAAATTAACGTCATAAATCAAGAGCGGACAAATATTGACAAAAAACCAATACATGAACATGTTATCCAAATTGAAAATGGATTGAACGTAATATAAATTACAAATTATGTTTGGTAAGTACTTAAACCTAGTAATTCGGTAATGGCAAAAAGCCCCTGTTCAGTACACGTACCAATCAATAAAAAAATTAATCTGTCATGTAAACGTCATACATTTCACTACCGTCAGATTTTTCGACGGATTAACGCAAAATAATGATATTATTAGTTCGGCAATAGATTTCTTATTAAAATCGTTTTATATTAATAAAATATCACATCCGGCCACTATGGAAGACGTACTGGACGAGGTGGTTTCCTCGGAAGATTTGCAAGTAATGGTTGTTTGTGTGCAATACGTGAGTCACGGCAGAGTGCATTGTGCTGAGTTTTCGTTGTTGTGCAGAAGTTCGAGCGAGTGTTCCATGAGCAGCTGCACGGCGGGCGCGTCACGCACAAGGCGCAGTTCGAGTACGCGTGGTGCCTCGTGCGAAGCCGGTACCCCACCGACATCAAAAAGGTGCGTCGTATGTTTCTAGAATGTAGGTATATTGATTTAGATGAATGTTTGTGTATGACGCTGTGAC
Organism: Acleris laterana; assembly: GCA_963966035.1. NCBI lineage: Eukaryota > Metazoa > Arthropoda > Insecta > Lepidoptera > Tortricidae > Acleris > Acleris laterana. The sequence goes on from CAWYPN010000382.1 coordinate 26,857, forward strand.
GCTATTTGTCAAGGATAATTTGTATTGCACGTTCCATTGTGTTCATGTTATGATTTGCTTTCAATGACTGGCAAAGTTAGGGAATGTGTTCTGAATTTGATCTATGCCCTTCTAGAACAGTGTTCCTAAACTTGACTGATAGAGATGTCACTGTTTATAATGCTTATCTAACTCTGGGAATTGTTGATAAAGAAATAGATTGTCTTGTGTTCAATTGATTGATACGTAAAACTGTATTGATGACTGTAAGGGCAGAAAGTCCATGTTGTTAAATTGAATGAATTCCCAATTCAGATCCTATTTCCAACAGTTGGAATAAAGTACCTACTTATTACTTTAATTTATTTTATTTAGTAATGGTTTTTCCCATGGAACAATTACATATAACATTGGGAATTATCCAAATGATTGGGTGGATCATGCCAAAATAGTTAAACTTATTTTGTGTCAATTAGAAACATCTATTTATTTTATTATTAATTAGAAACAAATAAAAATAACGAATATGCATGTTTTTTTTCCACAGCTTTTATTAAAGCTGATTTATATAAAAAACAGTTCAGCCAAATAATTTTTTGAAGAGCTATAAAAATAACCAATATATAATATTATAAGTCAATAAAGGTATGTTCCTACCTCTTTCTCGCAAAATAGGATTAATTGAACATGGAGTTTATATAGTCAACCTGTTACATGTCATCACAGTGCACATTGGATCTCTCCGTCTAATTGCTGTCTAATTAGCAGCTTAAAATAATTATACCATTCATATTTCTTGGCCGATTTTAATTTTAAATTCACTTTTGGTGATCTTTTTTACGAATTAAAAACTCCATGCATATTCCCCATTGTCTTAGCATGACACGTGATTGTAAGTTGTTCTACGGTAACAGCAAAGTGAAGAGTTGAGGAAAAGAAATCTGTGAAAACAGGTACAATAGCTGTATTGACTTTCCCACATACATTGTTTACACACCAAGAGAGACTAAACTATATTAAGCTTGTTCTATGCAGCTGCATAGCATACGCATTCGATTACATATCCATATTGTGATATTTATATATTTTCGTGGTTTGTGGGTTAGGCGTGCATTACATATTATATTAAATAATTGGGTATCATGCAAGCTTGTGGCATTTTTAAATTTAGCAATTTTCTGTAGTGGATTTGCAGACATTTAGTTCTAAAAATGCCTAAAGGCGTCCACTACTTGCACATTAGTAAAAAAAAAACTGTAAATGGCCAAAAATATATTTTCTTAACCTTTTGATCGCCATAGGTGGCTCCAGTGGTCGACTGGAAGTCGTGCCACCGCCACCGACGGTTAAAGCCGACACAAGTAGCATAGCAAACATATTTCGCATGTGAGTGACAGACAAAAATTAAAAGACACTTTGTGTCATTTCAATGAAAATTTGCATAGTATAGCAAACATGTTTGCCGTGTAAGTGACAAATTTTGTATTGTACGTAATGTGTTTAAAAAATTGATTATATTTTTAGGTAATTAGTAGGTGGATAATTTACCTTAAAAACTATAAAAAAAACGGTTAATAGTGTTAATACCCTATCATTAGATACAAATAGTTCCAGTAGGAAAAATGTATTAGTATTTGCCTTATGGGATTTAACTGGTTGATGCAGTAATTGATACAGATTAGTTTATTCGGCTTGTCCATAATTAGAAATTACACTCGCATTTTCAGGGTATCTTACTACTGAAGGAGCTGTTCAACTCGCACCTGGAGGGGAAGCGGGACTACCTGTTCTATCTGTCCATCGGCCACGCCCGGATCAAGGAGTACAGCAAAGCATTGCACTTTGTCAAGGCTTTCCTAGAGATTGAGCCGGCTAACCAACAGGTTTTAGCTTTAGAGGTAAGCCACGCTCTTGTTGACGTAGTGACTTTGAATCAGGAATTGAATTACAATGCGTAATATTATTAGAGAGGTACAGAGCCAAACTGACGCTTAAGACGATTCAGAGAAGGTAATGTAATTTGTATAAAATGTTGCAGAAGAATAAGATTATTTACCTGGTTGGGAGTCTTTTTTTATTTAGTTATCGCTTCACAATTTACGGAGATGGCGTTGGCTTAAATTGTTCCAAATGGATGTGACCACAATGGTATTTGGTATCGCGGTGACGTTGGCACGATAAACATGGTCTCTCCAATCAGACTCTACTAAGTACTAGCAGGGATACGTAAAAGAAAGAGAGGAAGGCTATTGCCCAGCGATAGGACTTTTCAAGTTGCCGAGCAACAAAAAATACTACATCGAAATTTTAACTGTTGCCTTAAATAATCCTTGAGCTGAGGATATTAAACAGGTGTTACCTACGTCATTTTATTTATTTTGTACACTTAAAACAGTGATTATATCAACTATCAGAAAATGTCAGTACTGCTTGGTAAATTGCGTCATTTTTAATACACAAAAAAAATAAAAATGGCATTTTAAACCAAGTATTTTTTAAGTAGGCAGGTACAGGTAATATAGCAAGAATTGCATGTGGCGTTCAGTCTACGCATCTTAGTTATAGTAAGTATGTCAATCCACGAAATACTGATTATTTTTTCCTACATTTACGCAACAATGCTACCTACGTACTTAAAACTTAGTGCGCGTCTCGACGAATGACCTTTGCACGGCAAATAAACTGCACAAACTAGTTATTTGCGATTATGCACGCAATACGAGACCGCCAACCAGGTTAACTAGTTATTATTCAGGAGCTGTAATTCTAATTACACATAATTTCATGCGTATTAAGTAAGTGTGTATGTTTCCATGACAATCTAATCATTATTAATGCGGAGCAATTTCTTGGAAAGTTACGCCATTCGCGTATTCCTTAAAAGAGTATTAACTCTTTTAAGGATGACTGTGCCAATGAAAAACTGGAGACACACACAATCCGGGTATATAATTATATTCTTCGTGATCTCGTGTAGGTTAAACAGCATTACGGATGTTAACGTGTCTGGGATCGTTGGATAGCTGTCTAAGGGTGGTATTCCACTTCTCTAAGATCTTTGTCCAATGTGCAGTGCGTCTCACATTTATAGACGCAAATACACATTGGACAAACATCTTGGACAAGTGGAATACCGCTCTAACCCAGGGGTGGCGTTCGCTATATTTACGTTATTAAATTATGTCCCAAAAAAAAAACACCTTCACGTCAGGATTCAAATGTTGCTTTTTGTAACACTTGTTTCATTATTTTGCCTCTATAAAATCTATTTAATATTTAGTTGATCGCGCCGACATTGTAAGTTCAATGTTGCTGCCGTATGTTGTTATGTAATATGGGATAATCCGGATTGACAGGTCGAGATTGTAATCAACCATCGATTCTGTTATCTCGACAAAACGTCGGCGATTGCCTACATTTTTTTCTATTCCATGAATGCGCTTTCGTAAATTCATATGATTTTCTCAGATGTAATGTCAGTCAATGAAAGTATGTTCAGTTTAATTTATTTTGCATATGGGGGTGTTTTGCCGAGTTTTATTGTTTTATTTTGTCTATTTTAACCACGATACGAATGACAGTGGTCTACTCGAATTTTAAATATGCATATACTACTAAATAATAATAAATTTTCGACGAAATTCCCCTGTGGTACCGGTTCCTTATTAGTAGCTGCACACTTTAGTGCTTTCTCAAATCAAACGTGTTACAGCGACAGGGTACAAAAGAGTGCAGCTACTTATAAGGCCGACAGTATCTACGAGGGCTGCCTTTTAAGTTCTGTCGTTTGCAAACCTCCCGTGATTGCATAAAAAAGAACTAGTGTCATCTTAAAATATTTGAATTTAGAATTCGAAAACAAAAGAATGACTCGAAATCGGCCCAACTGTTTTAGTACAGCGTTCGTTCAAAGTTGACAAGTCAGTTGTGAAAATGGAAATTTCGAAGGAAAATTTACGTGCGATAATTTTTTACAACTTCAAAAGGGGCTTAACGCGACTTCAGTGCTTCGAAGAGTTGACTACGGTTTTCAATGATAAAGCACCATGTCTCCGGACTGTGGAACGCTGGTATTTAGAATTTCAACGTGGTTGCTCTAGTCTTGGTGATAGACATCGTGAAGGTCGACCAAAAACAGCCGTAACCCAGGAGAACATTGATGCTGTACGGCAACTGATCGTCGACGATCGCCATGCGACACACCGTGAGATAGAAGTTTCCTTAAGTATTTCAGGGACCAGTGTTCACAGTATTTTGCATGATCACTTAGGCGTAAAAAAGTTGATCTCACGCTGGATACCACATTTACTCAGTGAAGACCGAAAAACGGCTCGCGTTCGATGGTGTCGCAAAACTCTGCGGCAATTCAACCGAGGAAACTCGAAACATGTTTACGACATTATCAGTGGTGACGAATCTTGGATATATGCCTACGATCCCGATTCTAAACAGCAGTCGACTGTTTGGGTGTTCCAAGATGAGCCAAAACCAACCAAAGTAATACGCTCACGGAGCACTTCGAAAAAAATGGTCGCCACGTTTGTGGCGAAAAGTGGCCACGTTGCCACCATCGTGCTCGAGGATCGTAAAACGGTTAATGCTGACTGGTATACCACTGTCTGTTTACCAGAAGTCATCGGCGAGTTTCGAAAAAATAACCCAAGACGTCGTATAAGACTGCACCACGATAATGCGAGCTCGCACACCGCCCGGCAAACAATTGCGTTTTTAAAAGAGCAAAACGTCGAAATTCTGGAACACCCGCCGTACAGTCCAGACTTAAGCCCTAACGATTGTTTTACTTTTCCAAAAATCAAGCAACGACTTCGTGGTCAACGGTACCAGACGCCTGAAGAAGCCGTTGAGGCATACAAAACGGCCATTTTGGAGACCCCGACTTCGGACTGGAATAAGTGTTTCGAAAACTGGTTCGATCGAATGAAAAAGTGTATTACATGTCACGGTGATTACTTTGAAAAACAATAAATACCATTTAACACTTAAATTGTCTTTAGTTTTTCCAAACGACACAACTTAAAAGGCAGCCCTCGTAGATAGGCCAATGTTGGTAGAGGTTGGCGTCGCCTAACTAGTTTACGTCACAGGATAACCTGATTCCATACCGCTCTCACCTAGTTAACTCATAATTGCATAAATTCAAAAATAGCACTGCAGGAAGCGAGCGAAGTGCAGTTGTAGGACGTTTCGAGTATTCCCGCGAAGAGTTTGAATATGATCTATGAGTTTGTAGTTTCATTTAGTGGCTGCATTCAATTCTGAGGATCTATGTAGTAACAATGTATGTTTCCTAGAAAGTAGAATAGGCAATGAATCTGTGTTTTTTGAGAATATGACGTCTTTGTTGGATATAGATTATTTTTTATTAGTTTCGCTTAAAACGTTTTAAGGTAATTGTTCATGCTTTTGCAACAAAATACTGTTTGATTTTTACGGAATCAGTTTTTATTGTAGAAAATATTATGAATTTGAATTAATAATGTTGAAAAAAATACTTATATTTAGATTGATCATGACAACTAATTTCGCTAATATTTTAAATGTTAAAGTTGGTGTGTGTAGCTGTGCTAGTTTGTTACTCCTTCACGCTGCCGCTGCAACGGCTGGACATTGGAATGGAGATAGCTTATACTCTGGAACACATGTTACTTTTCATTGCGGAAAATGTATAAGTACCCAAGAAAAACGATCATCGAAATCTACACGGACGAAATCGCGGGCAGAAGCTAACGAAATAATAAAATCTCCAAACAAAAACGGACCTATCGATATTTTTTTAGTTATCATTGTCACGGTTTGATCGTACGCCCGACTTTATAAAAAAAACTGGGTTGATAGGAAAGTTTTCGATTTAAAACATAATTTACTTGTAATCATGAGCTCAAAAAGGATATCAAGTAATCATTATGTTTGTTATAACATTCTCACTTAGCCTGCTGTTTGCTGTGTCATTTTTTATTCGCACTGCCACGGAATGGAATGCTCTCCCTGCGTCTGTGTTCCCGAAATCGTATAACCTTGGTGTTTTCAAGCCAAGAATTAATAGGTTTCCTTCTGGGTAAACGTGTACCACCCTCGACCTCGTCGTCACTTAACATCAGGTGAGACTGAGGTCAAACCCAAACCAATTTTAGATGAAAAAAGGCCTATGTAGATGAATACCCCCTAATAAGCAGAGATCGGAATACGCAGAATTTATTTGCCTAAGCTTCATGCATGTTCAATCAATAATATATTCCCATCTCACTCACGAATGAATGAAATGATTAATTAATTAATATGCGTCAAGTTTAGGCAAATAAACTCTGCCTATTCCGATCTCTGTAATAAGAGACATGCTGGTGTAACAAACTATAGAGCGCCATAGTTTGTTGCATCGATAGCAAAGTGCTGCTGTGTCAAGGTAGGCTCTAATATTGATTCTAGAGGGGACACAGTGAGGGTCAGGAGCGACCGGACGTTGGTAATTGATGTTCAGGAACAAACATCACATGCAACCTTGCTTGAGTTTAATTTATCATTTATCGATGTGAATGCCTATAACAATACTCGACTATTTTGTTTTCTTTGTTGATATGATCCCGCGATTGTTCTCGTTTGTAAATATTTCTATCTCACATAACAAATATGTATGAACTAATTTTGTATTTAAAGTTATTTTAGATGATTTTTAGTAGATACAGACACTTTAGTCGCTTGGGTCTCAAGAACGAATCAAGTTATACTTAATGGTTTCAAATTAAATACAAGGGCTTTCATATAAGATATTTTTCGGATTTTTATTGCTTGTTATTTTGCCTGTTTGGTACCTACACGCAACTGACACAAGCGAAAATGACACTTTCACTAAAAATGTATCTGTACATGTACAGGGTTAAATTCTGCGTGCAAGTGGCCCTAACTCGAGTTAAAATGACAGTTTTCGTATGAATCTGACGTCTGCTAACTCGAGTTAGTGCTTTAACCCAGGGTTAAATTCTGCGTGCAAGTGGCCCTAAGAGTCTCTAAGGGCCACTTGCACGCAGAATTTAACCGTGGGTTAAAGCACTAACTCGAGTTAAAATGACATTTGTTGTATGAATCTGACGTTTACTAACCCGAGTTAGGGTCTTAACCCAGGGTTAAATTTTTCGTGCAAGTGGCCCTAAGTTAAACCGCGTACAGACGGACAGACGGCCATGGTGAAACTATAAATGTTTGTTGTTGACTACGGCACCCTAAAAAAGGGGCCAAAAATACTGCAAGCGCAGTAAAATATTGACAGTTTTTGCCGCTAAAAGTATTGAGATTGGTGCCAAGTTGTATGAAGTGGAGTGAATGAAGGTTCATTAAAGCATACTTAATGGAATTTGCAACGTTCCGTTCCTCGCTTGTTTTAAAAGGGCCTTTATAAGAAGCACCTCACGTTTCCTTGCTACTTACTTTTTAAATTAAAGTGACAGGTTATGGCGACTATATACAAATACTTTAAACATTGTTTTGTATTGCATGTAAACATAGAATTTGCCTTTACAAATCATTGCTTCCGTACACTATTATATCCAATTATCCTTATCCTTACCTTTGTTCTTGTATGAGGATCGATAGTATCAATGATAAGTACTAAGGAAAACCAAAAAAAAACGAATTCTGGAAAAAAAAGATAAGGTACACTTTTTTGAAAAACGCCCAAATTACAAATTCTATGCGTATCGTAAGTTCCGGAAAACTCTGATTTCTAACCCACTACTAAACTTGATTGATTGGATTTGTCTCAACAAAACAATTCGTATTCACGGTCCTCGTACCCACGTAGATTCTTTACGATACCCTAAACACGGTTACGTTGGTATACATTTATGTTCTTGCACGTACCTAATCTATTTTCATCTCAACATTTTAAGTTAGTTGTTTGTTTATCTATTATTTCAAAAAAGGTAGGCTTTGTTTCGACGTAGTTTTACCTTCCGTGATATTGAAATTTTCTTGTCAAACCTTTAAGCTCGTCAAATTTTCAACCAAATCCACCCCTCATTAGGCTTATCTTGGGGTATAGGAATCTTTAAAAGGGCACGTTACTGTAAGATTTAATATCATTATTTGCGAATCCTTCCCCGGGAGATTTACTAGGTATTTTGCGAATCGGAAACCATTCGGAGAAGCGGTGTGGGGATCATTTTTCAATAATCTTTGGATTGCGCGGATCCAGGTGTCATATTTGACGCGAATCGTTTTATTTTGATGTTACGCTTCTATTTTCGTACTTGGATGGCAATTTCACGACGCGGCGCCGTCATTGGTGTTTACAAAGTTAAATTAATCGATTGCCAATATTTTTCATGCAACGAATATTTTTCCGTGGTTATTTATAGTTTTAGCACCACAGAAAGGTGGGATGGAGGAAATGTACAATTCTAAAGATTACTCACGAATCTTCGTTATCGCAGCATTAGCGGATACCCGTAGACATTTACAGCTTTATTGAAGAAATGGGTGTAGGTTTTACAGAATTTGGGCTTAAAATGAATATAAACAAGACTAAAACTGTATTAATTTTGAATCACAAGCGAACTGCTATTCACACCTAGGTAATAACACAATAGAACAAGTCTAATCATTAAATATTTAGGCAGCTGGCTAACGCATGGCTCACAGTCAAGCATTAGTTTCACTTAGAGCCATGGAAATAAATTATCGTAACATATCCGCAAACGTCTGGTGAAGGTATTTCATCTATAGTTATATAAAATTGAGACGTGGACAGTAACGCAAAAATAACGAGATGCTAGAAGTATTTGAAATGTGGATGGAGAGAAATTGATGGGACAAGGAACGGAAAGAGAAGAAGTTCTACAAATATCTAGCCAAAGAGTCCAAATACATGAGAAGCCATTTAAAAACGATAGAAAACAAAGAGGGAAGATGATAAGACACTTGATACGATTATTTCACAAAAAAATACTAAAAGGAAAAAAAATACGACGACCTAGACAAAGTTATTTCAAGCAAGTGAAAGAGACAGTTGAAGCCGTGTCATATCAAGACGTCAACAACCTAGTAAATAATAAAAACAAATGGCGAGTACTCTACCGACAAGAGCGTCGCTTTTAAGTAATGATTTAATTAAAATGACTTTGTTTAAATGAATCAAAGGATAATTTTATTTGTCATTAATTAGGTAAGTATCTACTTTAATTTACTCGCTGATTTTGAAGTGCTAATTTTTTACAAACAAACACATGTGATGGATATTTGAAAACTATAACAACTCTTATTTTTCTTATAAACTTTATTTCACAGTAAAAAAGGTAAGTACAAATGGCGGACTTAAGGCATTATCTACCAGTCAGCCACAGCCAAACAGAAAATAGTTGAGGCGGGTACAAGCATTTCAGCAAAAGCCTTTATTTTTATTTTTAACTAATGCCCATGCTAAATTGTTTTAACCTTTAAATTGTCCATTCGAAGCACATCACACTGACAAAGTGGTAGAATAAAATATTGAAAAATACTTTTTTTGGGTACCTCCCCTATACACCGTGCGGATGTTTATTTTTTTCTCGTCTACCCCACGGCGTGGAGTATCGACGAGATAGGTCTTTCAAAACGTAACTTAAAATAGATAATTAGTTCATTCTTGTGGATGTTTGAGATAGTTTTGTATAGTAACGGCTGTTTTTACTTCTGTAGCTAATTTTTCTAAGATTCATAGTTCAAAACTCTTATCAGAAAAGAATAATATTAAAGATTCTTGTAAGTTAATCGAACTCGCCTACGATGAGATTACAGGGTTAACAAATACTTTTCGGGATGAAACTTTTAATTGAAAAAGGGTAAACCTGTGACCCTGAATTTTTAATAAAATAACTTTGCGAGAAATATCTTCCTTTTCATTAAATCTTGTTAAATCAGACTTCTAAAAATGTAAGGTTGCTCTTCGAAACGTTACTTTATTAAATTGAAAATTGAGAAATTAAAAAGCTTGGTAGGTATGTGGCAAAACAGAAGTGGGTATGTTCTTGGCTTGCTAATATTTTTTTTAACAGACCCCCCTTTAACTAATCCAGCATCGTCCGCCCGTCCGGCCCGTTGCTCTATTTTTTTAATAGGTAAAAAAAAAAATGTATTACTTGTGTTAAATAATTATAATAAACGATGTCTGCTGTTTGGCCAAAATGTTTATGGTGGGTATACTTATAAAGGTTCAATGTTGGATCGCATTTTTTTTTTAAGCATAATGTATCTTTACGCATAAAATGTTTGGCCAAAAACGTTTTTTACAATAGAAACGGTTTTATTTTAATTATTTTAAAAAACTAACCTACCCTAACCTCACCTTATCTACAAAATAGACGTTAATTAAATCCTGCAATGCCTTGCCTTAAAGGGTGTTATGCGAAAAGATTTATATATGCGTAAAAAAACGAGTCACATTGTTGTTTAACATTGAATTGCCATTCATATTCTGCAATGATATGGAATCCTGTGCGTTCCCTCTGTGCACCACTCTCAATCGCGCTTGACCGATTTAATTTTACTAATTTACTATAATTGCACCAATTTGTTTAAAAGTTGTTCGTAATGTAAAGCAGTTTTGGTCCTTGCATATAATTGGGTACCTACGTTACAGGTGTAGCAAATAATCAACGATCGTATTTTATCCGATAAGTTCGTAATTATCTCAGTAGTTTTAGCGATGGGTACTAAAGTTAAGTAATTTTTTTACTCTGCACATATTTGCAAACAAATAATTAATAATGGTAATGTGTTTCTTTGTTTATTATTTTAACATGCAGCTATACCTATTAGTATAAAACTAGGTGTTTTTTCTTTACAAAAAAAAGAAAATTTACTGATTTTCGATACGCACTGGAAACTTATTGCGTGGTTTTAATCGAAATCTTTATAGCCTTTTTAAAGCAATAAATTGTCCATATTATAATCAACTAAAAATTTCCGCATGACGATTCTTCAAGTTAAAGCTTTCAATCACTTTGGATAGATAAAAACCCTAGTGTTTGAGCGAGACTCAACAATACGATCCTTTTAATTTCGCTCCAACATTGTTTTTAAACAAAAGCCTCTTTGAGTTTGTTTGCGAACGGGTTGAGGAATATTTGAAATATCTCGTCGATACGGACACTAAAATATTCCAACCCTGTACAAATTACCTTTCCCCGTCAAATAATTGGACTTCCCTACCTGCAGGAATGTTTTGATTTTGTTGTACTCGGCGCTCGGCGCGGCGCGGGCTTTCAGAAGCATCGAATTACTCGTCCAATCAACGTGCGTTTTGAATATGATACCCCAATTTGCTGTACGTACGCCTAAGTGCATTTTTTGGGATTTCATCCAAATATTCGGTATTGGTTGAGATGTGTTGATTTTATTTCATGTCGAACGGTAAAGGAGACCCAGCGATGAGGTTTTCTAATTGGAAAAATGCATGCAACTTTCCCACTATTAGTAGGTACCTAACTGACTAACTCTACTTAGTTTTAGAGTGACTTTTGTTACAATATCATACCACAAGCGGCCCGGGTCAGTGAATCTTTTATCAAAAACGTGACTGCATTTCATTTACGACACGTTTTACGAACAGAAATATATTCAAAAAATACTCGCAGTTATGTTAATTATTCCTAACAAAATATAGACAAGTCAATTGTTTTGTGGATGTCAACATAAATGTCTATAACTACCAGTCTGGACCACAAATCGTTTCAGCTTAGGGTCCAAAGGCCTGAGACAAGATGTAAATTATTGTGTAGGTGTAGGAATCATCCGATGTTTAGTAACGGGAATCGTGTTGTCGAATCAACGGCCCTAGACAAGGTGTGTGGCTAGATCGTTATCGTTATCCAAAATGTAAAGGATTGAGGTTTACGGTCGCGTCGATCGCCTACGTGAATTCTATACATTTTAACCAATTTGTTTAGCCTCAATGGATATTAATTAATTTATTTTCATCTTTAATAGTCCCGAAACAATGTCGCAACACTCGCAACACACTGGCACAACGCTGTTGCAAAGAACTTAAAAATTATTGAACTCATTATAATTTAACGAAAACCATTAACCGAACAAGAGATACCTTTTATTCTGCATTTTACTTAACGTCATAAAATATTCTTCAGAGAAAAGAAAACACGAGTAAAGGCGAAAAATTCAAAAAGGCGGAGTACCCTTGTCAACGTAAAGGAAAATGACAGGGCCTTCCTGCCAGTATAAGTCCTTAAGAAAATAAACTATATTGTGCCGCGGGCGTGATCGCGACGTCAAACTTTGGTTTTATCGCTTCGGGGGACAATTACAGCAAAATGGCCACGAGCTTGTAGTAGATATTTATAGCAAGTTTGTTGAACCAAAAGTCCAGCTTAATAAGAATCTTTTGGTTTAGCATTTTTATGTAATCTTAAAAAGGACCAACCCTACTACATACTACATACTATGTACTTCATGTTTTGTTAATAACAATCGCAGATTCCTTAACCACTTTTGTTTCAAAATGATTAAGAAAGGTGTCCTATGTTTAAAATACATAATTTCAAATAAGCTACGATGGACTTCGGATATAAAAAACACTTTTTTTTCCAGGAATCTGGAACCATGCTTATTTAAAATATTATTCAAAACCAAATTCTGTGCAACTTAAGCGGTAAATAAAGTTACTTTTGTAAGAAAAAGGCGCATCGTCAACCTAAAATCCATAGGATATTCTACCTTCCGCGGCAATGAATACGATACTACATACTACAATAAAACTTTTATAACATGAGGCCCTTTGTCATAAGGATGGCAGAATAGAAGTTGGTAAGTAAGTAATTAGTTGCGGCGACATATCGCGGCATTTATGTTAATGAAAATGCCAACTCGACCTGTTTTACGAGAAACGACACAGAAGATAATACCAAGATAGAACGCTTAAAAACAGGAAGCCTGGTGTCACCCGGTTTGTACTGTACGAGTTTTAAATACCTACTTGTATTATAAAACAGAAAATACCTGCGAAAAACCTTGCGCTTAAATCAACAAAAGTCCAAAATTCATCACAACTGATTTTAACAAAGAATAGGTTTCATATTCTGCCTTTTTCACAATAATTGATACGAGATGGCTGCGAGCGCTGCAGTGAGTTTTCAGCTTAATAGAAATGGCTTTTTCAATTTAGGGGCAAATACGGACACCAAATAAAAAGGGAAAATATGATGCTGCAACTTGTTCTTTGTCAACCCCGACACAATATCGAACCAATGTCGACTTTTGAAATCACTACATAGTATAAAACAAAGTCGCTTTCCGCTGTCTGTCCCTATGTATGCTTAGATCTTTAAAACTACGCAACGGATTTTGATGCGGTTTTTTTTAATAGATAGAGTGATTCAAGAGGAAGGTTTATATGTATAATATTTTTTTATTTCATGTACTGGTGTTACAGAAAACTCATATAAACCGAAGCGAAGCGAGGGCGGGTCGCT
>CAWYPN010000384.1:0-14003 GCA_963966035.1 Acleris laterana
ACACGAGCGTGAACGCCAAACATCCGTTCGAAACAAGAAATTTGACTTTTACTACGTCACCAATTCCTCACAGTCGAAATGAAAAACTCGGGTGAAATTACCCATTTACCTCGAACTATTGGCGCTCGAACGAAGTGAGTAATATATCGGGTGGAATGGGTCACTTTCAACCCTTGATTATTAATCTGCTATTTCCCGTCAAGCCGAACTTTCTCCCCTCCGTCGCTCTGCCCGGCGTAGACACGGACCCTCCTGGTCCAGGAGAATCTCCCGTTGATCCGGCGCGGCGGGCCCGCCAGGCCCATGTCAGACGTTGTGAAGTTGCGACGCACCCGCGCCACGCTCATTCGGTCATCGCGCACCTGCCCGCGAGCCAGCCGTAGGACTCGGCGCGGGCGCCTGCCTGCTCCGTCGGCGGCGGCGCCGGCCGCAGTCGAGTCCGGCGCGCCCACTCGCTCTGCTTCGAGAGACACCCCCAGCTTGGTGGCGAGAATGATGGTGTGGAGGACATTTTTGCCTTTTTCTTCCGGGGGGTGCCCCACAACCAAGTCGGCAAGAGTCCTGGTCGCGATCGTTCCACTCCGCGTCTCCGGTCGATCTCGCCCATTCGCTCCCCCATCTGCTGCAAGGATGCATGGATCTCCGCACGGAACTCGCGGTCGCCTATCTACTATGCCAGCTCGCGGCGTAGGGAATAGACCTGTCTCCTTTCGCGGGGGGGACTCAGGGCTGGCGGTTGGCACGGAACGTTTGCAGTAGAAGCCCGCATATATCCTTTATACCTACTGGAGTGTTGTTTGTCTTCTTCTGCTTTACTTTGCACTCGGGGCACACACATTCTTTAGGCACAGCGGCCTTATCCGATATAAGCACACTGACTTTATGGTACTTATTGGGACAAACCGTACAGGATGCGACGATCTTCTCCTGTAACCTGCGCATTTCTCTTGGCCCATCTTTGTGATAAGTTGCGGGGCAAACTAATATTTGTCAAAGTCCAGAAGTAAATCGCAAGATGGCGCTGGAGTCAGAGTTTCTATTGATCGTTATTATTTATCAATATAATATTTATATTAAATAAATAATAATAATAATAATAATAATTCATTTATTTGCAGAAAAAGGGTACATACAGATCTTAAAATTTATATTGTTTCGCCTTTCCAGCAGTTATAAAACAGCATGCACAAAAAAGAAAAAAGGTACAGTCATCCATCAATAATTATAGTTACATTTCATTATGCTCATGGTTAATAAAATCCTTAACACTATAGAAACAGCAATTCAGAAGCCACTTCCTTAAGGTTAGAGAAAACTGTTTTCCTTCAAGTGCTCTAATTTGCCCTGGCAAACTATTAAAAATGAGAATACACATATTGAAAGCATTTTTTTTATAAATATCCGTCCTACAGCGCGGCCAATGCAGGAGATCCATATATTGTGCTCTATGACTACATGAATACATAGCTGAACGACTTGTGAAGTAATCAGGAAATGTTTTGGCAAAATTGCAAATTTTCCAAATATACAGACAAGGCAAGGGTAAAATGTTCAGTTGTTTAAAAATAGGTTTACAAGTACACATTTGCCAAGAGTTTGTTAATGCCCGAACACATTTTTTTTGTAATTTAAATACTCTTTCCACTTCTACAGAATTTCCCCATAATATGAGACCAAAAGCGAGAATGGATGACACGTGACCATGATATGCCATAAGAGCGGCTTCAACGGAAACACATCTTCTTAGTTTTCTCAATGCAAATATGAAGCGATCCAACCTAAGACATATCGAGTTAATGTGATTTTTCCAATTCAAAAATGAATCTATGTTTAAACCTAAAAATTTTATACTTTTTACTTCTTGCAATGCAATGTCATTAATTTTAAGATTAAATTGAGAAAGAGTAGCCCGGTAAGAATGAAATTGCATATACTGAGTTTTGTTAAAATTTAAAAGTAGGCTGTTATTATTTATCCAGTTATTCACATCAGTCAAGGCTTCATTTATATTTGACTCATATGTACACAGATTATCACCTTTAATTATGATTGTTGTATCGTCAGCAAAGAGTATGGATTTGGGCCTGGTAGCCTTTGGAAGGTCATTTATATACAACAAAAACAACAATGGGCCCAAGTTACTACCCTGAGGCACTCCTGAAATAACACTGCAAAAAGATGACCTATATACATTCTTATAAATTTTATTTCCACATTCAACAATTTTAGTCATTTCCGTGCATTGTTTTCTGTCAGCTAAATAGGCTTTAAGCCAGTCATTTGCTATACCTCTGATTCCATAAGCATCTAATTTTTGCAGAAGCCTCGAGTGATCCACAAGATCGAATGCTTTGGTCATGTCAAGGAATATTGACATAACCGGCGATTTATTATTTATGGATTCGGTCACGTGCTTAACAAATTCAAAGCATGCCAATTCCGTATTGAAACCTTTTCGATAGCCATATTGATTTGGATGTAATATATTGTGTCTAGTCAAAAAGTTATCTAATACAATGAAAGCCTTTTCAACTACTTTAGATAAGATCGGGACAATAGTAATGGGCCTGTAATTACCTGGAGCTTCGCGATCGCCTTTTTTAAATAAGTTCAAAACTAAGTCTGTATATTATTTGGTGAATGTAACGCACCTACCCACACACGCAAATATGAATCATAGACACGGACTATTATAGACATTATTATAGTGATATAAACACCCAATCATAAGAACGCTATGCGCTGCGTACACTCAAACTTTTAACGGACAGCGGGCAAACAGCGACAACACTGACAAGGTAAACATATACGAAACTACGACAATAACAAATAACTTTCCGCGAGTGTATACTGGTGTATCACCGTCCGTGACGTCACCCCATACTAGCCGTCACACGAGCATCCTGCAAGCCGGACCAGGACGCTCGTGCTAAATGGGATCCTGCAAAAGACTGTACCTGCAAAAAATGGGATGTTGCCATGGGAAAGAAACTAAGATCATGTGTTGTGTGTTTTTTCTTCAATACATTTGAAGCTTTGGGTGCTGCAATATAGCACGGTTGGTCACGGGTAGAGTTAAGACTTTTGGTGGCATATCATGGTCCTAGAATCCATGGAGTCGCTATTTCTATAATACTTTCTATTATTATAATACATGACAGTTTGATTTTCACCTTCAGTATTTTAATATTTCAAATCAGGGATTGTAAAACCGGTTAAATTGAATACCTGTATATAAATTGTCAAAAGATTACCGCAAAAAAAAAAATACCCATATTCGAATTAGAGGTAATGTTGTCATTCCGCTTTTGTCTTTTTCACTATACATATACTTATGCACTATTTACGAGTACAGTATTCTTTACCTCTATTTAATACCGGTATTCGTTGCTATTGATAGATAAGGTGTCAGGTAGATATTATGACTGAAGCAGAAGAAATAGGTGTAACGTAACTCAATAGCATTGTTGGCTAACACTGGTTGAAATGTCTGCTAGTACTGAACAAATAAATAGATTTTCGAAAACGTGAGGGACAGTATTATACGAACTAAAACTTAAATTTCGATCTTAGGAGTACGTGGGCGAGGTATGGGAGTACTCTTTTTTAAAATTTGTCTTTAAACTAAATATAAGAGCTAAAAAAGAAAGAAAAAAGAACATTCCGTTTATCCACAAATCACTACATATTATAAAACAAAGTCGCTTCCCGCTGTCTGTCCCTATGTATGCTTAGATCTTTAAAACTACGCAACGGATTTTGATGCGGTTTTTTTTAATAGATAGAGTGATTTAAGAGGAAGGTTTTCATGTATAATAAACTTTGTTTTATGTACGGGTGTTACCGAAAACTCACATAAACCGAAGCGAAGCGAGGGCGGGTCGCTAGTTGGTAATATAATATTCACGATAAAAACCACATCAAAATCTTGTATATTATAATGTATTGTGAAGTAGAACCATAAAATAATAGATGAAAGACACGTCAATGACGTCACGATCAAAATGAAAAGGACAAACCGATCATATGGTAATCTTATCGGTGATTGTCAAACTTCAAAATTAGAAAACTTGCTTGTGTGGACAGTGACAGGTATTACCGGTAATGGTTTTATTGGTAAAGTTAAAGTATCAAATATTTAGAGGTAATGTTGTCAATTGTCGAAACCACTATTACATTTGAATATCGGTTTTGATTATACCGCTTATTAGAGCTTTAGTGATATAAATACCAAAATGGAATTATAACCGGTTATACCTTATTTAAAACTGGTATTAAGAATACCGGTAACGATCCCTGTTTCAAATTCAGTAATCCATTAAACCCCTAAACCAATTTCTATTTATTTTAATACTAACAACCTGACCTCGCTTCGCTTTGGTTTATGTGAGTATGATATATAGCCTATAATAGCCTTCCTCGATAAATGGGCCATCTAACACTGAAAGATTTTATCAAATCAAACCAGTAGTTCCTGAGATTAGCGCGTTCAAACAAACAAACTCTTCAGCTTTATAATATTAGTATAGATGTTATATGTCTGCTATCAAAGCGTTACAAACAAGTAAATATTAATAGATATGTCTATAACACAGGTTGCAATTTTTTTTTGTCACCTAGCTTAGACAGTTGTTTCAGGTTTGGAGCAGATAAAATGTAAAATGGAATGATATCACGAGTTCCTACGTCATAAATGTGTTCCCAAATATAATACGCATTAGATAAACAACAAAAAACTATCCGTAAATTTCAATTTAAAGACATTTTACTTTTGTTTTAAATTTCCCCCGTGTGGTTGCCGGGTTAGAATAGTGCCATATCTTCCCGTGGTCGTTAGAGCCGACTAAGGGAATAAAGGACATAAACTCACGCCTTCGTTCCCAGAGAGGCGTAGGCCGAGCTACAGAATTACCTATAACTCTAAAAAACTTGTTGATAATTACACTGCTTAGACATCATGTAATTTTTATTTCCTAGACCTAAGATCATTGACTGTTTTGCTTTTTATACTATATATTGTTGTTCTTTTAATTTGAAATAAATGATTATTATTATTATATGGAATAACCGATCATTAAATTATTTTCAATTTTTTTTATAAGTTTGGTAGGTTTTTTAATATTTGTTACAAATATAATGAAAAAGGAGTGTGTTAATAAGTCAGCTTGCGGCAGTCTATCTATCAACAATAATGGCTATGACTATATGGCTGTGAGGGTGAACCAGGCGATTCGTTTACTTGAGTAGTGCCTTTGAAGGGGGTCTACCAGATTTTATTTGCACTAAAAAGTTCACATAATGCCTTGTGCAAATTCAGAAGTTTCTCAGATATAGAAAATTCTGGTATTATGTGATTCTATAGAATTATTAAATTAATGTCTGTATTCTGTATGAGGGCGTTTCAGTCAGATTTTACCATAAGTTAAACTACAAGTTAAGTTAGTTTTACTATAAGTTAAGTCTTAGATTTTAAGTTTGTTCTTCCAGTGCGCCATGTCCATATAAATAAAAAAAGACTGCATACAAAAATGTGACGATCTAGAATGGAATATTTGGGATACTTTATTTCTTGTATGAGGATCGATAGTATCAACGATTCTTAGTAAGAAAAAACAAAAAAAAACGAATTTTGAAAAAAATATTAGACTTGAAAAACGTCCATGACTGTTCTATAGAATTATTAAATGAGTGACTGTATTTGACTGTAACAAAAATACCTGAAATAACTTTCTCGTTTTCCCTGCAGATCAGGTGGGCCAACAAAGAAAAGGAAGGATATTGCTAATACTTCCTGGGAACTGAGAACAGTCTAAAATTCTTAGGTATGTTTTTGCAAATGGGTATAAAATCATTTAAAAAAAAACGCTATACATGATGTATGATGTATTTCGATGCAAATAAGATCTACTTTTCTTTAACCTATGTTACGAGAAATCACTGACCAGTATTCAATTGTCATACATCTTTTTGTATATTTTCATTACATTTTTTTGAATATAAGTTTAATCGGATGAAACTGGAACTTGGTAGTGTCCCACACTCCAGCACACCAAAGGTTAAACAGAAAAGCATTAATTTACAAATCCTGTAAGTGAATGAGAGAAAGCCATCAGGTAAGTGAAGCTTTCTTTTTGTCTACCTCTCCACCTCAAGCCACTACAATTCCACAACAAGCTAACTTAGCCACACAGTGACAACATACAGTCTGAAAAGTTCATCCACTCACCAGATAAAGTTTTCTCAGCTCAGTAGACTTTGTCAAGGGCAATACTTCATACATCCACAAAATCCACAAAATAAGTAGGTGATTTGATTTGTAAAAACAAACATCAAATCATGAATATTCATAGAGAATGATTGGTTTCAGAGATAAACACAATACAAAGAAACAAAAGGTCATTGCTCTGTTGTTGATACAAGTAAATAATCAGCAGCTGTATATCCTGAGAAGGCTCTCATAGGCTCCTGAGTTAGGGTGCTTGTAGTGCCACCAGCCAGTGTGTGTATTGTGTGTGTGTTTGTGTGTCTCAGAGGGCAGTCGCTGCCGCTGTGGTCGCGCGCAGGCACTCACCCCATGAACCAGTCGACGGTGTCGCGCAGGTACTCGGGTAGTCGCTCCAGCTTGACGGCGGTGGCTCGCTCGCGACGTAAAACACAGCGCCGTGCGCTCTCTCCGGTGCTGCTGCAGACGACCCGCTGCGACCCGCGCCCTAGCGTCGCACCAGCATCACAATCCGCGGAGCCCGAAGCGCGCTGCCAACTGTAACGCACCGCTCCTGCCGCGACGCGCCGACCGAGCGCGTTTAAAATCTTTCGAGCTAACTAGAGCGTGTCACAGTCGCTAAGTTATTATTGAAATTTTCATTACAGCAGCTGAGCTGGATTCGCCATGTTGCGCAACTCGAGCAATTATTTATAGACAATAAGAGCTCCGAGACGTTCGTTGCGGCAAACAAAAAGTTAACGATACACCAACGCGTGAAATTAAACCATAACATTCATCAACAGAAGTTTATGAACATTTTACTGTTTTCTGGAAAGAGCTTAGCACAAAAATTCCCAAGAACTTATTTACACTGTAGCAACACCAAGTCCGTCTGTCAAAACCAAAAGCTAGTTAGAGGCAATGGCATATCATGTCATGATGATCGATTTCCTAACGCACTTTATAGGTACGTTATTTTTATTATTTGTATGCATTGAAATGATACAAAGGTATTTTCAATCCGTATATTGCTCAAAGAGGATTCCAAAAATTTGCTTTCTGTGAAATAACTAGAAATATAACTTTTTACAGCGTATAATTATTCAATGTGAATTTAACTTAAGCATTCATTCGCGCGGACATTTTAACCCGTGCCGTGTCGTGACATTTGGACAGGAAGATAGACAACGAAATTATATGCCAGAAGTATACGATTTGGCTTCGGAAGCCTAATGGCTCCCTTCACAATCGGCGATCACAGACGATTACGGGCGAGCACGATTGTGTAGCGGGCGTACTCGGCTGTACTCGGCTGCAGTGTTGTCACATCTAATTTCGGCAAATTGGTAGAACAGAATCTAAAAATTTGTAGAAATTGGTAGAATTCTAAATGAAAATTAGGTAGATCTACCACCCGGTTTTTAATGATTAAAAATGCGTCGAAAATGTTTAAAATTAACACCAAACTTACCTAAAATGCCGTGAAATGCTTTGCTATCTGTCAGTGTCAGCTGTCACTCACAGACAGCTTCTCATTAATTTATTTTTTATTTTTTTTGGATTTTATGGCCTGGTTACAAGACCTTTAGGCCATCATTTATTTTTATGTCACCTCAAACACAGATTATACAAGAAATTACAAGACAGGCTAAATTCGATAGCAAGTAACATTTCGTTACACTACACGCATGAAAAAATGTTTACAATCATAACATTTTGAAAAATATCAAAATTAGGTAGCTTTGGGGCCGTGGGTGGTAGATAGGTAGACAGGAGGCAAATTAGGTAGATCTACCAAAAAGTTGGTAGATGTGACAACACTGTGTGTGTGTGTTGCTGCTGCAACCATTTATTTAATGGCGGTATACAACCACTACGTCAACGTACTCCAACGAACGTCTCTTCATTAGACCACCCGGTAGACATATATATATTTTTTTAACTTAAACACACATGTGTACTTCCTTCCACTGTTCGACGTCGAATGAATGATCGGCGATCGTGTGGGCAGCTCGACGCACCACGCCACGATTCCCTTTGATGCGTGCCCGAAAAACCGACAACCGACGGGTCGCAGGCGATCATAGACGATGATCGGCGAGTACAGCCGAGTACAGCCGAGTACGCCCTCTGCACAATCGTACTCGCCCGTAATCGTCTGTGATCGCCGATTGTGAAGCGGAGCCATAAGGTGGGTACCAAATTAAATCTCGTGACTGTACACGAATAATAATAAAAAGTAATGTCAATGTGCGTTTAGACCCGGCGAAGGAGTGCTCTAGAATATGTTTCGTCTTTATTTGTACAAAGAAAACATAAGAGATAATGCATAGAATTCTTGTTCGTTCGCTTGGTCTAAATCGGGCCTAAGATCAGTCCAAAGATGAAGCGTGAATCGTGGCGCGAATCGTTTGTGAACTCTTCCTGGCTGCACTTTCGTAGTGTTCACAAAAATTGTGTTCGTTCTGTAGGTCTGTAATATTTTGTTCAGTGTTAGGTACCTACTGGTATTGGGCCAATCACACTAATATTATAAAGGCGAAAGTTTGTGAGTATGTGAGTGTGGATGTTTGTTACTCCTTCACGCTGCAACGGCTGAACGGATTTGGATGAAATTTAGAATGGAGATAGCTTATACACTGGATTAACACATAAGCTACTTTTTATCCCGAAATTGAAAAGTTCTCGAGGGAATAACGATAATGAAATCTACGCGGACGAAGTCGCGGGCAGAAGCTGGTGCTTCATAAAAGTAACGCGTGAATGTGGATTCTTGTGGTGATCACGCAGCTTTCGCGCGATCGCAGGCTCTTTGACGCGGGCCAAAAAACCGACAAAAAGTCGTTAACGTTATGGAGCTCTTGTTGTTATAAATGTTATATAACGTTATAAAACATTTTATCACAAATTATGACAAAAGTTATACATTGTTAAAATCTTATATAACGTTGTATATATAACTTTTGAAATGTTACAACACGGTAATAAACATGTTATAATATTTACCAGAGTGGAAGCGTTTGAAACATCTAACAAGTTGTTATAAAGTGTTAGCAAGTAAAAAGTACATTAAAAAGAAATGGAGGAGACGAAGATGGTGGATAACAAGTATTCATCGCAATAAAAAAATGATTTTAATATTTGGTCCAGTATTAGTGATATTGGGCTAATATTTTATAAAAGTTGCGAGCGAGTGTGGAGCCTCGTTACGTTCGCGCGTTCGCAGACCCTTTGACGTGGGCCAAAATACTGAAAACAAGGTGTTAGAGTCTGGCAAAGGAAAGATGAGAATGAGCCTGAATGAGGTATCTTAAGAACTTTTTACATGGCAACAAAAAAATCGATTGTCAACCCACGTCAAACGTCGTTTTTAAGTGTTTATCATGAAAAAAACTATAAAAAGTGATGTGCGTAAGCTGCTGTTTACTGTGATATGTAAATTTAAAGAAAAATAAGAGGAGAAAACATTGTTTTCAAGCATAAACAAGAGTGTTTACATACGATAATGCATTTTCTAGGTTAGTATACACTTTTATTTAATACACAGACACGATAAATTTAATACTTGAGGATAGCCAAGAAGTTTTATTTTTATATCTAATGAAATTGCGTGTTAACATATCATGTTGTCAGTAAATATTTTTAATTTTTGTGTTCACGGAATAACTGGCGGACGTAGAAGGAGTCGATTTAATTAAAAATAATGTAGAAAAGTTACTGCAATTGGAGGAAAAAGCTATAAGCCTATAATACAAACGAAATAAGTATAATATCTCCCAAGTTATTTATTTTATTTGCTGCAACGAAAAATACAGAATGTTGACGAATATAAATGACAAGTAACTCGCATCGCATGCTCATTCTTATTGAAACAAATATTAAAAAAACATCAAGGGTCAAAATGATCACGCAGTACCTACTAACCTAAAAAGTCCAGTAGCGTACGTAAATATTCCTTTTTCTGTGCGAAAGCAACATTTTTCTGTTCTTATTTTTCGTAAAACGTTATCGTGCATTTTGCAAACTTTTCAGGATACCGATTTAAAATCATATTTTCTTTCCAATTTGTTATTTTCTAGGAAAGTACTGCTAAGTAGAATATTATGTAACTAATGTAATTAATTATCCATAATACAGTGACAGTTATGTTTTATGAATATTGCTTGTTCTTTGTTGAAACTTTCCGATATTATTTATATCATAGTACCTACAGGTAGAGTTTCGTAGTACAATAATTACAGATGAGCCTCATAAAAGCCCTTAAAAAATATTATATGATATAATATATATCACAAGTATCAAAGCTATTTTTAGCACTAAACTTCAGGGATACTATATACACCTTGATTTTTGAATTTGCCGCCAATTTTTTCATTTTCATCTCTCAGTCGCCAGACGCGAACAAGGCGCGCGAAGACAAGGCGCGAACCATGCGCGAACCCGCAAAAGCATTCCACATACACACTTTAACGCGTTCGCGCATAGTTGCTGCGGGTTCGCGCGCGAATGTGGAGCGCTTATAAAGGTATGTCACTCAGTGTCAAAATAGTTGTCATTGGTTTGGTTTTTGGTCTGGTCATACTCGCCTCTTTCACTTGTCTTGTCTTGTCTTACGGGGGCACAAAATTCTATGTTAGATTGATTGCGGTCGATCAGACCAGA
Source organism: Acleris laterana (assembly GCA_963966035.1). NCBI lineage: Eukaryota > Metazoa > Arthropoda > Insecta > Lepidoptera > Tortricidae > Acleris > Acleris laterana. The sequence goes on from CAWYPN010000384.1 coordinate 10,868, forward strand.
TCAGACCTCGCATTAATTAAAAAAATCAATATGTTTCGTTTACCGCTTGGCGAAAGAGTTGATCCCATAGAGGAAAAGCGTCAAGCCAGAGAAAATACAATAAACAGCGTTATAACATTTTGCGTACTCTGCGCCGTGATCAGGGTTGGTAAGTAAATAACCTATATCATTCTTCAGTTCCTTCCTCGGAATAACCCGCTGGCCTATTACCTAAAACATTTGCGATCGCTATCGACTTCAAAGTTGAACAATTGTTTTCGTTTTGTATGCAAAGCAAATGTAAGCCTTCGATTTTCAAAATGGAAACGAGCGCGATTGCGAGTGCGTTAGGCAATAGTCCCTCTGGTCCGTCTCTAATGCTATTAATTTACCTTCAGCGTATTTCATACGGTATCTGACCATTCCGAGCCCACCATGCTAGATTAGCTTTAGCGGCTGATTCAATTCCATGCGGTGATTAATTAATAATATCGAAAACTGAAAAGGTAAAGTATTATTACTATTTTTAAGTCTATGATGAAATGATTACTTACTCTTGATAAGGCCACTATAGAATTGACGAATCTATGATCTCTCCTTACCTATGGTGGCAAGAAGGGCTATTGCTTAACGCACTTGCAGTAGCAATAGATTTCATTTTGAAAATCAAAGGCTTGTGTGCATACAAAATGAAAATAATTGTTCCGCTTTGAAGTCCATTGAGATTCCGAGTGCGTTAGGCAATAGTGACGCTGGTCTTGCTGTACGGAATGCTAGTCAATTTTGCTTGTGGACAAGTTTCATTTAGCGAGGCCCTTAACTTATTGGTTAATGACTAGTAAATTTCGTTGTGTTTACAACTTTCTAGTAATGCATAAACTTTCAAAGCACAAGGTCCCTCGGGTATGCGACGGCCCACACCTGATGTTGCCTATTTTGCCGGGCACTAAGTCATTACAAATAATGAGACATTTTTAAATTTTACCTAAATATACATTTGACATTATATCACATGATGAACTTGAAACCTGCAAGCTGCAGAAATGAAAATCCTGGCAAAAGCCTGACAGGCCAGACATCATTCATGGCATTAAACTGATGCCTGGGAACTGTAATTCAACAAAAATATGTTGGTTATATATCTGCACTGTGCTTGTTTGTTTGTTCTATTATATAACAATCTTTATCTTTATCCTGTAGCTACTTTGAATAATTTCACTGACTTGCCATTGTCAGCTAAAATTAATGCTGCAGCTCCTGCAAGATTGCTAATTGACCAGTGAATTTAATTGTAAAGGGATGTAATATGAAAACATGTATGATGGCCGCATGGTCAGAGTTGAATTCTCATGGGTGAATTGCAAAAATATTGTACATAGTTAAGGGCTCAATTAAAAAACCCTTAACAATCCTTAACTTTTTCCTTTGTGTAACGAAGATTAGTCATATAATCATATGCATAACTTTCGTTACACAAAGGAAAAACAATTGAAGAAAGTTAACGTTGCCTCAATTAAGCCCTTAACTATGTACAATATTTTTGCAATTCACCCTCATAGCAAAAATTTAAATGTTATGTGCTGGTGTTGATACAATTTAATAAGAAATAAAGTAGAGTAGGTACACGGCTCCGGCACATAATGACCACCTTCCTAAAATGTCTATTTCCCAGAATAACTATATCCTATAATGACCATTTATTGCAGCACCTCTAGTCCTGGAGCAGAGCGGGCTGTGACCGCGCGCGAGCCGCGAGCGCGAGCGGCGCCGGCCAGCCGCGGCGCGCGGAGGATGCCGGGCTCCACTCTACCTACTAAAATTTAAGAAGTTGTATCGAATAAAATTGTTGTAGACTAAGTACTTCACTTTTATTTATTTTAAACAAAAAATCTCTAAACACAACCTAATAATTGGTTTTTATTTATTTTTGAAAAGGCCCTTTGAACAACAGTGTACAGTCAGCTGCAGAGATAAGTATACCCCCCTGCATAAGAAACTTGTACATCAGCCGCCCTGACCTTAAGACTGACACCTTATCAAAATATATAACAACTAGATTCTGCCCATGATTTTGTCCGCATAGGTTTTTAGGCCATTCCATGTTATTATTATTATTATTATTATTTATTTTAGACAGGCAGTTGGCACTGATATGTCTAAATCCTTGATCACTGCACGAATTGTCACACTAATTTAGAATGTTAGTCAAACTTATTTTTGAACTGGTTAACACTTTTAGAGTTCACAACATTAGAGGGTAATTTGTTCCACATTTTTATTATTCTATTCCCTAAAAAGTTTTTGCCGATATTTGTCTTGTGTTTTTTTGTTGCAAGTTTAAAGTTATATATGTCCTCTGGTGCGTGTGGTGTTGCAGGGGATTTCGACTACCGTTGTTCCCTTGGAAACTATTGAAATCTCCGGGATGAAAGTAGCATTTACGAGTATTTTAATCTAGGGTATAAGCTAATGCCATTCCAAATTTCATCTGGATCCGTCCAGCCGTTGCAGTGTGAAGATGTAACATATCATATTTTTGTTATTCAGTGGAGGACACAAAATAATCTGTGAAATTACTAACATAGAGGCTTTCTCTCTGGTCATACATCCAGGGGTAGACCCCAAACAAGGAGTTAAGAATTAGTGCTGAAGATCATGCAGGGGTGTCAGCCATCCGAGGACAGAGACAAACACCTCGATCGGCATCCTATCCCTATCGCACACCGCGCCATATGCCGATGCCAACTTTGTACCCCAGGTAGAAAATATCGTGGATCCTGCATTGGGATCCTGTCGGATTTAATGATTTCAGTATTCGGTGCTACACCCAATATCTCGCCTCCGACGCTCTGTAGTCTGTGCCAATTGAAATTGCGATGTAAACAAATTAGTACAGTTTGACACATGATCTCAAATGTTCATGAAGAGTGTTTTTTTTTAAATACAGTAAAATTAATAGTCATTTAAACTTAATGTGAAAGTAAAGATCTGGGGCTAGGGAAAAAAAACCCAGTTGTCTACACTAGACATTTCACACTCTTTAATTTGACTCAACTGTGTTAGTTTAAATCTACTAAAGTACATTAATAAAAACTAACACAGTTGAGTCAAATTAAAGCGTGTGAAATGTTCACATAATTTCGAGGGTGTGGACAAC
>CAWYPN010000385.1:0-15810 GCA_963966035.1 Acleris laterana
TTACGCATAAAGTTGATGCTCATAAATTTTTTTTTGCCATGAATTATACTACGCATAATTGTTCCCTGTCATAATTATACGGAGTCATAATTGGTTTAACCATAATGTAGAATGTCATACATTTATTTAGTCATAATAATATGATAAAACCGACTCAGATCGCGGATAGGTTAGGGTTATTTTTTTTTATAAAAGAGCGGAAAAGCTTGTTATTAAATGAATATTACGTCATTACGTATAAAGTATGGTTAAATAATTATATGCGCATCAAATTTATGCGTGTTACACAATATGTTCTTAAACATTATGATTAAAAACTTTATGCGCATAAAAGTATGACAATTTACAGTTATGCGCAATGATGAGAGTATGACGAATCCTTGTATACCCATCAAAAATATGACTTTAAACTTTATGCAACCCGACCCCTACCCACAATATTCATCCCATCTTATCCATTAACCTACCACCAAACAGCAGTGTTCGCATTGTTGTGTTCCGGTTTGGGGATAAGACAGCCGGTGAAATGACTAGCATAGAGGCATTCCATCTTAGTCCTCAGGGTTGGCAACGCATTTGCAGTCTTAGGATTGCATTGCAGTCTTGTGAATGCGAATGTCTATGGGTCACAGTTTCCACTTACCATCAGGTGGCCTGTGTGCTCGTTTGTCTTCTCTATGCCATAAAAAAAAAACTTTCTACTCGCGTAATATGAACAGCGAATATTAATATGGTTAACGGTATCAGAATACCATCTATAGCGTAACCGAAGGGGAAAACAGTTATTTAATGAGCGTGGTAATAACCAGTAATCGGAATTAGGCGAGCCAAAATGCCTATTCTTCGAAAGAATATAGAGTATTAGTCGTAATGTTAAACATACATTATTTTACTTATAGTAAAGGATGTTTTATGTTGGTTTGTAGTAAAAAGGGACATAAGGTTTATGAGGAAGGAAAAAGTGTGTTTTTATTATTTTCACATGGCACAGTGGTAGGTATTTTCACCACGGACGAAACATATCGAAAGATATAATATTTATACTGGTATTCGATATTAATCCGGGTATTAGTCATAATGTTAAACTTACATGTCTTTACTTACGGTACGAGATGTTTTATGTTTTGTGTTGTTGTTGTTGTTGTTTAAACTTCATAGTGGTCAGTTCGGTATAATTGCTCAGCCCAATAGCTCAATTTGGTAAAATATCTCTTTCACTAGTTATACGTGACTTGCCACTGAAGCTCAATATTCCTATCCAGGGTCACAAGATAACGCCGGACTGCCCGACCGGCTATACGATGTGTGGAGACGGCTCGCTCTGCATATCTGACCTTCTAGTATGTAATGGACACCAGGATTGCTACAGTGGTAGCGATGAGGTCAACTGCTCCAGCGTGGCCAATAGTACCACGCCTGGCTACCAGGTAAGTTTAAAGCAAGTGAAATATACAGGGTGTTTGGTAGCTAGTTCGACAGCATTAAGGGGGTGTTAGAGCAGCTCTTAAGCTATCGATTTAATCCCCTTGTATGTTCAGCAATTGTTATTAGTTTCCGAGATATTGATCAATTTAATCGGAATTTTTGTCATTTTTCCTTATGTCCATGTTACAAAAAACCCCTAGGTTCATGTATTAATTATTTTTTTTTCCCCAGTGTTTTTTTGCATGATTAGAATCACTATGAACTAAAGAAGTTTTTAAAGCTACATGAAATTTATTTACAACTTTTGGAGCAAACGCACAGAGTTACTTTCTCCATACTAAGAGAACACCGCGTTTGTTTTTCACCTAGTAGTGATTACTAACTAGATAGTGATTCTAATTCTAATAATGGTAGATTCTTGACGTGTAAAAGTGCCCGTGCGGCCTACTTACTGAATAAATATCTTTTATCTTTATCTTTTTATCTTCGGGTACATTGCAGTTAGTCGCCATCTTGGCCAATCTTGGGCATGTTTTTTCCCGTCAGAACCTTGACATCGGAGTGGATCAGACGTCGATAAACTCGACCAGCTTCCTGATCTCGTTCTGGATGCCGCAGCAGAAGATGGTTGTGTATAGCTTCCTGCCGTCGATCGCAAAGGTCGCAGACGGCAAGTGGGACAACATGAGCTGGATCCACGACAGCACTTTCAGGTACAAATATACCTTATGTCCTAACCTGTGACTAGCCAAGCGCAATCTTTGCTTGTACTTTTTTTCATTATTGTCTTCGTTGAGTAAATTTAGTATATATTTTTTAAAAGAAAGTATTCGTTTATCACTTTTGTAAAATTAATTTCGAAAAAATAACTTTGAAAATAATTTCCTGTAATTTTATAAAGTTCGTGCATTATTTTATTAAAATTCTACTAATATTATTTAACATTGTCTACGGTAATAAAAGTAGTTATGAACCATTAGCCATAAAATAAATATAAAGCTAATGTAAACATATAAAATGAATACCTACCATACACGCATAATAAGTAAAAGCAATCGGTGACTAATAATGTACAGTGACTAATCTCTATATAGTATAAAATAAAGTCGCAATTTCTGCCTGCCTTTTTTCTTTGAGACTGTTTATATCTCGCTTCTTACAGGTTTATTGACTTGGACCCCTTCACGGATTACAACGTGACATTCTTCATTCAGGACAGCCGGTCGAACAGGACCTATCCATCTAACAGATACGCCAACGCGACAACTCGGGAAGGACGTAAGTACCGAAAATGCACAAAGCGAAAAACTAGACTAGGTAATCGGAACAGCTGCGTGCACACCAGAAATTGCCTTCGGCTTTACGTGCATGGATCTGATTCGAAGCTGTGTCTTAATCGTTTGTTTTAAAATAAAGATGCCCCGTATATTTCTCGCATACTTGGGATAAAAACGTCCAATTGATTGACTTCCACCCCCTGTCTGAATAAGGAATACTTATGTTATAGTTAACATTTTTATCAAACTTGCCAGCTTTATGTGATTCGAAATATTGGTCATGCTAAATGCACTGCTGCCGAGTATCGCTTACATGCACATTAATGTCAAACATAATAAAGATGTAGTTGAACTTTAATGTATGTAACCAGTAAATAAAATATGACAATGGCTTTTTCAATCCATTTCTTACAATTAGCACGTTTGTATAGAGAAAATGATTAAATCTACAGACGTGAGAGGTGCGTTTGTGTGAAGATAGTTTCACCTGTTTATGACTAGCTTCTTATAAGTTTTAATCCGATTGGTACGCACTTTATGCTTTCGTCACCAAATTGCTTCTGTCAGCCCCCACTCTTGATATTAGCGATTGGTTTGTTTCACCAGTACCGTCACCACCTCTCAAAGTCGGTGTGACCCAACTGACCGGCAGCCGCATCAGCGTCGCTTGGGACCCGCCCAGGACTCCCCAGGGCCAGATTCAGTACTACACGGTGCATTACACGCCGCCGGTGCCGCCCTACGAGAGGAAGGTGTTCTACAATACCAACGTGACCATCAACGGATTCTTTGAGCCTAACAAGAATTATTCTTTCTGGGTATGTTTATTTTTGGTTATTTAACGGTTTATTTCACTTTGTACTTAGTGCCCGCTCTCATTTGATTACAGATGTAGTGAATAATCCGTTCCCATCGTTTTTCGTGGTATATGTTCGTATTTATCTAGCTTTCTCAATTAGCTTCAGTACCCATTAATATGCCAATTGAGAAAGCAACATAAATACGAAGTTATCCGACCAAAAACGATGGGAAAGGATTATTCACTACATCCGTAGTTCAAGTTATTTTTTTACATTTGCTAAGTTATATTAAAATACAATGTGTCCAACATGAGGTACCTAACCAATTGTCTCCGCGGTTTGATTATTAGAACCGAGTTTAAAAGACGTGCCCACAAATATTTGTCGACTTGAGTTTTCTTCTGTTTATGGTCAGAGCCAATCCTTTTTACCCCCCAACACAAAGAGGCGTGCTATATATTTTTTTCACTTCTCATGACCTGAAAATGTTACTTTAGTCTCCGCATATCGGGACTAAAGCTCCATATCTCCAGGGATTAAAGTATATTTTTTGTAATTTACTTTGGAAGCCTCTAAATTGTAGAGATAGGTTACAAACATTTGTGCACAACTAGCATCAATTTCGCAAATATTAATTCATATTAGATAGAAAAGTAAGTGTCCGCATTGAGTGTAATGCCCATTAAATAATTTGTTTACATCGAGACTAACTATTAGCAGTAAGTGATTAACCACAATCTAGTAATATCTAACCACAGCATACGCCACGAATGACTCAGTAACTTGTAAGTAGCGAAGTCAAAGGTTGAATTATGAACCTTTATGAGTGGCATTATGTGGATGATAATGTAACAGCCAACATTGTGGTTTACATTTTTTTTCAATTAAAGCCTCTATCCTACGCAGGAGAAAACCATCACAAAGACAATCAATATAGCATTTTATTTTATACGGGGTTACAGGTCTATCTGAAACGGCAGCTTATTTTGTTTCTTAATTAAGTTTTAGGTATCTAATAGACAAATAAGTAAATAAACCATCAAGCTGTTGTAATTATTATTAAGGCAGTTACCTATAATCATCAAATTTATTAGTTTTCTTATGAGTAATGGGTATGGTATTGAAGGGAAACGCAGACTCTACATGTTTTTATTTTTATTATGGTTTTCTTCTGAGTTTACAAAAAGACAGTAAGTACTTCTTACGCTGGCCTAGACGACTCTCAGATTGTTCTACAAAACGGTCGCCGCTCCATTACATTTAGATATTTTGAATTTAAACAATGAAAAGTAACTGCGACACCTAAGATGCAACAAGTTCTATTCAATTAAGTTTAATTCTAACAACGATAAACTTATTGCATTACAGTATCCGTATTATTTATTAGATTAGCGTTCATATTGAGGCAGGGATATCGTTGCGCAAGTCTTAATTCGCATCTCATTTGTACCCAAAAGTTTCCAGAATATTACTACTACTAAGCGTGGGCTAAGTTGCGCGAGTCCAACATGCACGTGACCAGTTTATTATAAGTAGACCCCGTTATCTTGTAGCACTGACTTCGTTTTTTTTGTAGGAATTGAATTTTAATTTTATCGACCATCTAAATGTCGATGTCGATACTTAATACTTAAGAGTTATATTTATATGTCATTTCTCTGAGTCAAACAAAATCACTACTAAAATGGGATAAATAAAAGCCGCAGGTGTTCGTTAGTTAAAACTGTTTATCATAGTTTTTTCCCGATAGTTATAATTTACTACTATAGACTAATTATGTAGGTTATCTACTTATTTTTAGTTAAGAAGTTTTAGTACCTACGTTATATTGAGATCGAGCAGAGATTTAAAAGGCATAAAATCAATTGCATTGTCGCATAATACAGCGTGTTACCAGCACCCGGGCTTTTTTTAAAGTAGGTTAAAATAACGTATATCTGTAACGTAACTATGACATTAATTTAATTAATAAATACATTTTCAGGCTTTGTTAACTTTCTAACAAAATTTTAATTGCCAGCAATGTAAAGCACAGCAAATTGACAAGTGCAAATGACAGTCGACGGATACTTTGATTATTTGGGTATGGCCGTCAAAACTTGTACCTTAACGCACTGGAACATGTAACACACATAACACACTAACACACTGGAAAGTAGCCGAAATTTCTAAAGATGAGTTCACATGTCGGTTTTTATTTTTAACCGATTTTCAAAAAAAGGGGTTCTCAATTCGTGGGGATCTTTGTTTTTTTTATGTACCTATGTTTCCCGATTACTCAGAGATCACTGGACCGATTTGTTTTTTTTTTCATTTTTGAATGGGTATACTTTCTAGTTGGTTCCATTGTCAACACGTCAGGATCTGATGATGGTATTTTTCACTGTAACTGGTGCATTTGCTTTTAAAAAGTACTATTTGGTGAAGTGGAACTGATGAAGACCACAGATGACCACCGGAACTCCTTAACGGTACCTATTCGAAGGGTGGCGATAAGATATCTCTATTAAAATATTTGAGCGACTATGAGGGAGCACATTTTGGTTTTAATATGACTATGATATTATCGCGGCGTTGCCTGCGGCGAGCCTGAAATGTTCTATAGTTTCTCACTAATTGAGAAGTGGGAATATATAACAGCATAATAAATAGGATCACAAAAAAATATAAACTAAAATAAAAGTTAAAAAAAACAAAAACCCGCTTCCAAAAATGCATGGGTTTTTGTTTTTTTAACCATTTATTTTTATTGATAAGATTGTACCTACTTTGTTTAACGTACACACAGATCTAGGAACTGGACACTGGTACTTATCCGAATAAAACATCGTAAAATTAATCTTGTTTGATTTATTTCCAAACACATACAAATAAATGAAATGAATAAAAAAAAAACAAGTAATCTTCTTAGAAATTAGACCTTAGTTATGAGTTTATGGCACGTCTAAGCTTGATACTCGTATGATACAAACTGACTAAAGTCTATCAAAATATATGTAAGTTAAGTACTTAGTCATCAAACAGGTAACACAAGGGTAATAAAACTTAAATTATTGTTCTTAATATTGCACTAGAGCAATAAAACTAATCAAACTATATGTTTACCAATATATTTTTATCAAAGCAAGGTTTTTCTTCTTTTTTTGATTTCTCCACTCTTGACGAAGATTTTTTTTTCTTCTTCTTTACATTCCGATATCTTTTTTCTATTCTTTCTCATTCTTTCTGCGTTTTTTCTTTGAGCCTCTGCGTATTTTTCTGGGTGTAAAGTTTTCAGCCTTTCCCGGTAATTTTTTTGCCGCTCAGCTGATCTGGATGGCGCCATCTTTAAATGAATATATAATATTACTTTAAAAATTCATATCGTCGGCAGAAAGAAAAAACCCCTTTAGTGAATTAGTTATTTCGAATATATTTTTTATCAAAACGTGCAATACATCTCTAGTTTTGTTACAAGAAAATAATAGGCATTTTTATCAAAAAAAAACTATTATAAAAAAGCGAATCAACTTAACAATCATAATTATAATGTATATTATAGGTATGCTACGCGCCTAATATTTTTTCATATTATCACTAGACACCCGAGTTTACACCAGCCCTATTTTTAAGGGATAAAAATTACCCTTTGTCAGAAGCACAAACAGAAACAGATATTTATATTCAAGTAATAAGTATGTACATCAGTACGAGCACTGATGTACATACACAATAGGCAGCTTATCCTGCGGCTATTCCCGCGGTTTCCATCGGATGGTCAAATAATTTCAGCGTGAAGAAGCAACAGACATGCAACCAACAACACATTCATATTTATATTTGTTGACACCTATCCCTCCTGATAATCTCTATGTTAGCTTTTTATATTTAAAGCATGCAAATATTGGGTCCTTACCTATGAAATTGGCGTTTTATATGGAGAATTTTATGAAAACGGTGGTTTTCATACATTTAATTTTGCGGATTATTTAGTAACGTCAAATGCAAACCAAGCAAAATTCTGTCAGGAATATTGGACACTTCACTTCTTATACATATCTTAGTTACTTAAAAATAGTTCGCTTCATAAAACTCTGCGTAATTGAAACACTTGAACTTGCAGCACTTAAAAAGAGTTCACACTTTAATTTTAAACATTAAGTAAGTAAGAAATTGAACCATATTATTTGTATCTAAAACCTTTGTTGCATAATGTATTAATGAAATTTAAAAATATTTTGGAAGTTAAAATTGAAATAAATAAATTCCGTACGAAATAAAACACGTAAAAAAGAACGCCAATTTCATAGGTAAGGACCCAATATAAACCAACCCTTATCTGGATTCCCGTGTGTTATCATAGCAAAAAGCGTATCACACGTAACGAACGGCATAACACAAATAACACACAACGTAACTCACATAACGCACATACATGAACACACTAGAAAAACACACTGGAACAAAAAACAAATTGGTTTATCGCCGCCATTTTGGACGCTACACTTGTGATAATTGTTTGTTTCATAGAATATTGTTTATATTTTCGAATAGAACAACGATAAAACATAATATTTACACTTACCTTGACAAAATGTCCTTCCGACGTAATTATTGTTCCAATTCTCGTTATTTTCACTATGAAAAGTAATAAATCCCACCGATAATGCACCTATACACCCGATGTGCGACATTTGACTAAATACCTACGGTGTTGCTCTAGCAAATAAATACGATACGGTGCTACCATACCATGAAGGAAAAAAATCTAACGATGAAAACTTAAGTGTGTTACGTTTGGAAAATTGTGTGGACTTTGTATTGAAACACATTTTTGTATATCTGAATATTAAATTGTGTAAATGTTTGTTTCATTGGTTTATAGGTTTTTAATCATAGAATACGGTGTGATTAATTTCATATCAAAAATCGTTTTCGTATAAAAAAAAAAGAAGAAAATATGTAAAGGGGATGGTACCTAGGCACGATTTTCTGACTACCTACATGACTTTTAATCAAATTTTTGCCGCAATTACAAACATTTACAAGAGTTTAATTATTCCAACCCATTAAAATACTAAGCGAGATTGAAGTATTCGATAGTTTCATAACATATCTATGCAAATTTTTTTTTTTGAAATTTTTTCGTAGAGCTTCATTTAAAAAGTACAAGTTTTGACGGCCATACCCATTTATGATTTGCCCCCGTACCACGACGTGCCTTGTACCAAGCAACAGCGATACTGATAACGATGAACACGCAGCACATGCACTACATTTAAAATGGACAGTATCTAAGAAAAATAATTGTGAAGTTATTTTAATTATTTTTTAATTGATAATACTTGCAAACAATTGCTAAAGCAGCATATTATCGGCAGTTTTAATAAATGCCCGCATGCCGGTAACACACTGTGTAAGCAAACATCGATATAGAGAACAGTCGATAAAATAAACATTCGATCTCTTCAAAAAAGCGACATCACTACGACAAAATAACGGGGTCTAATTTACAAGTTATATTTGTCAAAACATTAACAGGTAACGGCGAGCAACAACGCGTTCACGTCCGAGTCGTCGACGGTGCGCACGATCCTGTTCGACGACGTGGGCGACGTCGACGACCTCGCCAACGTCAACCTCAACCGCACCAACGACACCACCGCCTACCTGCAGTGGCCCAAGCTCAGGGGCATCGAGGGGTATGTGGCGACTACTTCGAAGCTTTTTCAGACAGTGCGGGGGCACAAGTTCCCCGCGACATGTTTGTCGCTCGGATAGTCAGTAACGATAAAGATGCACTGAGCGACAAGCGAGAAGATACAACTTGTGCTACCCGTGCAGGCGTTTAAGGCCGTAATAATAGAGAATATGCATGGATTTTATAAATCGCATTTTTGAACAAAATATGAAAATACAGTTACATAGACAGCGATAAGACAGAGAGATCCGATGTGCACTGTGACGTCATGTAACAGCTTGGCCATATAAACTCAATGTTAAATTCTTTTTTGCTAGAAAGAGATAAGAATAAATCTTTGTTGGCTTATCTTGCTTATTTTTATAGCTAAACAAAAAAAAAATCAGATAAATAGCGGCGATATCGCGCCGAAAATTGCAGAAAAAATCGCCAGCCGAAACGCCTTAATGCTCTTCGTACAAAAAAAAGTGCATAATACGGATAATCAGATTAGAAAAAAATCCATTGTTCATTGTATAGCTTCATATTCGTTTGGCAAATTTCAATTTATGGTGGGCCACAGGAGGTTAACATATTTGACCTTCTGCAATTTTTTTGTATTTTTGATTTATTTTATTAAACAGCGTGTAAAATACCGCTACGAAACGCCTCCCTATCTTGGGCAGTCCCACACCTGTCTTGATTGAAGACATGCCATCAAGCTCATCATACCAACATCCCCTTTATCTACCGCGACGCCTTCTATCTATTGAATGCGACCGATTTGGAACAGTTTAGTTAAGTGAAACATTATGTCGTGTAAGTAAATTACATGTAATTCTCATAAACATTCCCCACAGGTACAAACTTGTCGTGCGACCACCGAGGCCCGCGTATGTCGAGTGGGACCCAATCGTTACACATGCTAATAATGTTACGCGTGAGTATTTTTATGTTGTAATGCAAGAACCATCTTATTATTGGATTTGTATGAAAGATCAAAAAATTTGTACAGTGCGATAGCTTAGAAGGCGCTTCGGTTTTGTACTAAAGAAGAAGATAGAGAAGTACATATCCATATCACCTTCTAATTGCTCACAGACCGTATTGTTTGTTGACAATACGTACTCCTTTTTTCGATTAATGGGTCTTTTGACACGTGATCTAATTTAGACATTTGGTAATCAAATATTTTGTCTTGTCAACTATATTTAGGGAATATATTAAACTAAAATAATACCTATATATTCTAATACACACTTTGATTTACAAAAGATTACAGATAACTAAGGCATAAGATGGCTCTTATGCCTGACTTTAGGCTTGTTAGTAAAATAACATAATAATTTATTCACGAAAAAGCTTTTTCACATAAAATTCGCGAGTTAAAGAATTTCGTGAGAAAGTAACAAGACTGTATTTAATTACAATGTACAACGAATTAAAACAGCATAACCCATTAATATTTTTCACGATTTTAACCAATCTGTGCGTATCTAGTAATGGTGCGTTCCTACATTCAAAACCATGGGTAGAGTTGTGACGTCGTCTCGTTAAAATTTGACATGCGACACGGATTTACATAAATAAGAATTTATACATTTCAGTAACAAATCTACCCACTGGCGTCCGGATCGACGTGGACGTGATGGCTTTCAAAGGCACTATAGTAGGCCAACCTTTCACAATCTTCCTGGAGCCCAGGGGCGTGCAAGACGAGGTCATCAACAGCAGCGCGTACCTCGTCAAAGAGAAACGCACCTCGGTCCAGTTGACCTGGTCCGCGCCCACCGCGGACCGGTACAGCGGCAAGGACTTGGAGTATGTGGTGTACTACAACGATGTGGTGCACAGCCGATATATGGAGAAAGAAAGTGAGTGTTTTAGTTTTACATACATACACGCACGCCTTAATTCCCAGAGTGGGGTAGGCAGAGCTACAGAATTAGGGTGAATTGCCCTATTATTGGCCACCTACCAATTATTGGCCCCATAAAGTATACATATATAAGGTAGAGACGATAATTCAACTATCACTAGGTGCCAGTAACTGATATTTTAAGTGTTTTGACGGCGTTCTAAGACCCCGTTGAACGATTCGAACATTAGAGTTGCGACATTTTTGCAAGAAACTATGTCAGTAATAAATCTATGTAGACACCAGCAACAATTAAGTAATTATGTAACATTGCGCTTGATAATATCTGACAAGCTCTTATGCCTTTAATAGAGAGAAGTCAGATATTTTTAAGCTTGATGGTTTAAATGTTGACTGTACTTTTATTTTATTTTCCTGAGGAACCTGAAATGATAATGTGCTGTAACAACTATACAGATATTTCTGTACAAAATATGGACAAACACCGCTTACATTTTTAATTTTGGCAGTCTTAACCACAAATACTTATAGACCAAATAAAATGCAAATGTCTATTTTGTAAGTAATTAGTAAATTTATTTGTCACTCCAGTGAAGAAGACGACGAAAGAAACGAGCATGTTGATAGAGAACCTCTACGCCTGTGAGAGCTACATCTTCGCGGTGACGCTCGCCAACGGGCCGATGGCCAAAATACACGAGATCATGACTCGGGAGGACGCCAAGTATGTACCACCATTTACTTACTTTAAACTACGTAAGGCAGTTTTAAAGCTCCCAATTATTTTTTACAAATGAACACCCATCTATTATTTTTAATTTATTATTTAATTACAGGGCTCCTGTTAAGAATTTGCGTGTCATATTTAACGCAGATAAGACTCGAATGGAGATCGTTTGGAACGCCAACTGTGACATCATACACGAACCTGTCACTTACAGGGTAAGTCACCAGCTATAGAGCTTGGCAAAAAGGGGTTTAATTTTTTTTTGGTTCCAATCTCAAGGGTACCCTATTACTAAGCGTCCGCTGTCCGTCCGTATGTCTGTCAGCGGCCTGTATCTTTTAAACTCTAATAGGTAGACAGTTGAAATTTCCACACACATTAACAATAAATAATAATAAAAAAAATATAGAAAGGGAAAATATAACGGAACACTTCGTGTGCGAGTACGACGGACTTGGTCGATATTTTTATACAAAAATGTTGCTTAATGTAGACTACATTGTAGAGGATGTTTATCGAGAATATGTAGTTCCACGACTGTCAACACATCAAAGTATTTCCTCAACTTTTGACTTCACAATTATTTCTAAAATTTCTTAACTGCAGTTGAACCATGATCTTTGACATATCGTATGTGTATCGGCATAATGTGTGTGCAAGACTACTGTACGTACTGTGACGACGTAATTTTTTTCTCAATAATTATTTATTTGAGTAGGTACGAGTATTATAATTATAACATAATGTAGGTAAACACATGGTATACGGACATTAGAATATTTTTTTACCCAAACATTGTTTAGTAACTAAGCAAATTAAAAGCCAGATTAATATAAATCTTAATAATTTATAAAGATTATCTTACAAAATAAAATAACGAAATGGATCTTTCCCGTGATTCTCGTGTAACTAAATTCTCTTTTTCAGCTCGATATAACGGAAGAGACGCGCAACAAAACGAGTCGGTACGAATTGGCGGCCTCGAGCAACGTGTCACTGGAGCATGTTATTGAGAATGTACCGGTCGGAGGACGCTACAACATCTGCATATATGTGAGTTTTGTTATTATTGGCTAAGAAAGGTTATTTTTATGTAACCAATTATACAGTAGCCCTTAGAAAACCCTTCCGGTTCAGGTAATGTCGGTTAGACTAACATAAGAGCGTATGAGAGCGAGGGAGAAAGAGGTACAAATCCCGAAGGTTGTCTTTATAGCTATTGTGCGGCCGAACAGCAATATAACTTGTTACCGATACTTACATATATTTGTAATGAACAGCAACACTTTCCGTAGAACGAGGGTTTTCTAGGTTTTTAGATCTTTAATTGTTCTAAGATTGTAGGTGTTCTATCCTCCTTATATTATAAATGTGAAAGTTTGTGTGTTTGTTTGTTACTCCTGCACGCTGCAACGGCTGGACGGATTTCGATAAAATGGAGATAGCTTACAGACACTGGATCAACTCATAGTTCTTCATCCCGGAAAATTTAAAATTTCCTGATGGATTAACGTAAGCAACATCTACGCGGATGAAAGATCACCACCTAATTGTATACGCCAGAACGCCCAGAACTATACGATAAAAAAGTAGTCTTGGATTCTAGCCGCTGGTCACCTAGCATATGATATTAACACGTTTTGCGGTCACACTGCTGTACTTATTCTTATCCTCTCCAACTTGCACCTAAGGCATCACTCATACTAAGCGTATTGTCCGCCGCTGACTGTAGGCATTCTCACTGTCTGTATTGTTTGTTTGAATAGCGTATTGTAGGTTCGCTGTGATCAAGAAGATAAATATATATCGAAAAGCGATAAACTGCGGTGGACAATACGTTTGGTGTGAACGATGCCTTGAAGCGTGATCTAGGTGTGGACGCGCGTAGGTATATTTCAACACGCAAACTTCGAAAACTATTCGATGGCCCATCATGGGCCAACGTAAGGGACGCATTCACACTTTAGAGCGAGCAATATATTCTTGCTTCTTTCCCTACGCTGGCCCATGATGGGCTATCGTATAGAGCAGCCATAAGAGTGTTTGCGGCCTGTCTTTCAGTCGAGTGCGCCGGACGCCGCGGTGACGTGCACGCGAGCGCGCGGCCGCGCCGTGCCCTCGCCGCGGAACGTGGTGGCCTGGCTCGCGCCCAACGGACGACTCATGGTCAACTGGGACGACCACCATCAGGCCAGCGAAGAGTGAGTTTGAACTTGATATCTATAGGTAATTAGAGCAGGAAACATACAGAAGGATTCTTATAGTTAAAGGTGGGTCGCACGGAGCTGACGCTTGACGTTTTCAGTACGAGAACGCGCCTCTTCGCTCCCATTTTATATACGGTAGGTAATTTTATGTAAAGGTAATGGTAACGATGGTTAATTGGTTGGGAGGTTGTAAAAGTGTTTAATTATTATAAAAAACACGTCCCTTCAAAATATCAAGCATTGCTATGAAGATGCCTTTTCAATAAAGCAAAAATTTACGAAAAAATGTTAAATATTCTGGGATCTTTATTAATATGTAGCATGTACCTAGACCTTTCTACATGCTATATATTTATATACTACTAGCTGCCCGCCAGCGGCTCGCCCCGCTGCAAATTCCCGACCTTCCCGTTGGATTTTTCTATTTTTTCTTACATATAAACCTTACCCTGATAATAACGAACACAACAAAAAAGAAATCAGCCAAATCGGTTCAGCCGTTCTCGACTAATGCGCTTACCAACACATTTTGCGATTCATTTTTATATTATAGATTTGTGTTAATATTTTTAGAGCTCACACTTTCCCTCTAAAATCTAGGCCATTTCATACTAACAAATTACAATACAGCGTGTTTAAACTAAAATTAAATTCCAGATACTCATACCAAATAATCATCTCCGAGAAGGAGATCCCGGAGGACATGGTGCACCTTGCCCCGGAGGTAATGACGGAGACGGCGTCGAGCTCCCCGCGGCTGCTGACGGTCCCGGTGCCCGCGGGCATGTTGTACTGCGCCGTGCGCACCGTGACGCGGGACGGGTACTACAGCGAGCTGAGCGAGGTTCACACGCTTGAGATGGCCGGTAAGTCGAAAATGATAATGGTATAACCAAAGCGCTTGTACGATATTAATTTTGATTTATTGCCGATGGCTATAAGACCCGCATATTTTGGATTGCCAGACGCGAAAAACGTTTTATTGCTTTATTATTTATTTAGATTTTCTTAATAAGTTTGTTTTCATACTATTCCTGTGTCTACATACCAATATAGAATGATTTTTCTCCTTAAAATGTCTTATGAAAGCACGCTCGTTAATTTTTTCACTACATCACGACAGTTAACTGTAATGCTATGAGACAAATAGTGGCATCTCAAACAAAACTCCTGTAGCAAATGCACTTTTACTAATTAGTGACGATTAAAACTGCTTCGGTTATTGAATGTGAGATACCGCCTATTGGCGTATGAGGGCACTGTATAAATAAATGTATGACTTATTGTCAGGATGAAATAGGAAAGTTATCGTCGTTATTTATAGTCCTTAAGTCTGCACCGAGCAAACTTCGAGCGTCTAGTGGCGCCCTCATTACTTTTATTGTGTTTTCTACTTCAGTAAAGAATTTCCTTGCAATCAGACGATACGTTTTTGTAGCGCAAGTAAAAACACAATTTATGGGATACGTGATACACTTTAATAACATTTACCCGTTGAGTAGTCAGCTTAACGAGAAAAGGTTTTTTTTTTTTTTATGGCATCGAGTATACAAACGAGCACACAGGCCACCTGATGGTAAGTGGAAACTGTGACCCATAGACATTCGCAATCACAAGACTGCAATGCAATCCAAGACTGCAAATGCGTTGCCAACCCTGAGGCTAAGATAGAATGCCTCTATGCTAGTCATTTCACCGGCTGTCTTATCCCCAAACCGGAACACAACAATGCGAACACTGCTGTTTGGCGGTAGGTTAATGGATAAGATGGTGGTAGCGATCCGGACGGACCCTGCACAAGGTCCTACCACCCGCAAAAGGTGGCCACTTTTTTCC
>CAWYPN010000386.1:0-17727 GCA_963966035.1 Acleris laterana
CCAGAATACCGTATGACATAACATTATGAAAATAACTATAATAAACTAAGCGCTATTTTTGTAATATCTGTAGTAAGTATTAATAGTTGTTATAAAAATCTATATCTGTACGTTTCCGTTTCTTTTTTCATTTCTTTTCTCGTTAAAGAAAAAGTACAGAGTCTAGTGATTCAAATAATATCTGCAACATATTCAAAAATTAAAAAAATAGGACTATACTCGGATTTAAGGGGAGAGAGACGTCGCATTTTGAATGATTTTATTTAGCTTCACAATCCTCTTAGTTATCCTTATTTTGTTAAAATAATATTGTAAAATTGGCTTCAGAACTCAAAGTATAGCGACCTTACTCCCAGGCGCAACTTCCGCTTTTCTCTGAGGCGCCGCCTCCGGAAGTGAACTCAAGGATACACAGGAAGGGAACTGTTGGTCGTTGCGAAACCTATCTATCGTGTGTCGGTAGAATCTTTACTGAATTAAGCTCCTCGTTCGCTTCGATCGCGTGTTCCCGCGCTCTGTTTACACTTGTACAGCTGAAACAGTTCAAATGTACGGTTTGACTGTCTAATAGAGACATCGGCAAGTCGGGGTCGCGTCCAATCGCCGCGGCACGAAGGCTTATCAGATAATGAGGGGCGCGGGGCGGTGCGGGGCGGCGCGGGGCGGCGCGGCGCGCGACGTCGCGGCGCGCATTATCGCACGGCACAACGCTTTGTTCCAGTTCATCAGGGTTTTTTTAGTCTACGGTCTATTTAATACGTACCCATTGCATATAATTTGATGCTCCTCAACGATAATACGCAACAGAGCCGCAGGCTATGGTCGTCGGTAGCCCTCATTTCATCGCGACGTTGTCGGACCTTGTGATATCTGAATTGATCTTAGACTAAAATTCCCTTTTCTTCATCAATCAAAAATGTAGGTATCATAATGGATCAGACCCTTTCTTGGACGCCTCAGGTAACTGCGGTAAGTGGTAAGGTCTACGGATCCGTCCATTAGGAGCTTGCAAAACTTCCTTCCTTTTCACACCAAGATTACTCTTGCTCATTCTCTTCTCCTCCCTCTCCTCGACTACGGTGATAGTATCTGGATTTAAATGAAGACCTACTCAACAAACTGCAACGCCTCCTAAACTTTTGCATTCACTACATATTTGGGTTGCGAAAATTTGACCACGTGTCTCATTTTCATGCACAGCTTGAGTGGTTACCGATTCTGGTTACTAGATCTCAAAATCGCTTGCGTTCGAGTGACAATCGTTCCCTTTCGCCGATGATTGACTTTGACAACTATGATATTGTTTCATTTGGTCGTATTATTTGAACTGTTGGGATATCTATTATTTGCCAAATTATACACTAGGCCAAAAAACGATTACGCGAATAATGTTTCGTCAGTGCAACAATTCCCTTTGTTAAATGTATAGTAACTGAAATGTCACATGTGACAGAGTCCAGTTAGGTGCGACGACGAGCGAAGCGGGAGGAGTGTGTTAGACTAACAGTGGCCAAATTACCCAGTATCAACTTTTTTCAATATTTGTAAAAAAAAACAAGTCCTGGGAAAATATATTATTGAAAAGATAAATTGTTATAGAAGTTAGTTACTACGCGAAACATGGCATTTTAAAAAATGGCGTCTTATAAAAAACCTAACATACAGTTGCTAATCGTGAGGTTGGGAAATAATACGATATCTTTTGATCATTCGGACACACGATCATTCGGCGAAATGAAATTATGCGAATAATTGGTTGGGAAGTGATAATCGGACATTAAATTTTCTGCGATAAATAAGAGATGTTTATGTTTATGTATTTTATGTATTGATATTTATAAAAAATCCTTTTAGCGTTGTACTTATTTGGCTATTCATTGTAAATTAATTATTTTGTCAATCACTCAAAGGTTAACCGGAGGAGTTCCCTTAAAGGGATAAGTTCGCCTTTGTACAATGTACATCCCTGTTATATTTTTGTCTATTTTAAAATAGTTATCTCTTTTGTTTGTACAATAAAGTGTTTACATACATACATAATAAACAAACATTTTAGTACAATAATCCTCCTTAAAAACATCAATAGCGAAAATCGCGCGAATATGATTTTGCTCCTCGTATGTATCAAGTCTGCCGGAGACCTGCTAGGCAGTTTGGGAGACCTTTGTGCCAGTTTCGTTTGTATATGTACTTATTGAATAAATATATTAAAACAATAACTGACAGTGTTTGTCTCCGAGCGAACTGTCCCTCATCATCGTTGTCCCATCGCGGAGAGCCTCAAACACTAAACAGGTTTCTATCGGCAGCCGTTGGCCATGCGAGCGCATCCTAGTTGCCCTGCCCTGCAAGGTGGACTTGTTTATAATCAGTCTTCTGGTTGGTAGTCTGACGTTCTTGCGCCCAGTGTAAAAAGGAATCTTCTCTTAAAGTTTTCAAGCGACGTTTTTGAGCTGGAACCTGAAAACTGTGCGCAGGCAATCACCGGAAATGCTTAAACACGGTGGACTGACAACGAGTAGGTTCCTGACGATAAAATGTTTATCTGTGCAACAAGGGTGCGTGATGTCAGCGTCATCGTAGTGATTCTCTCAACAACGACGGTCGGACGGAGGAACGAGTGAATGTCCAAGCGGGGAGTTTAAGTAGTCCCGTGAGTGCGAATAAATCATATTTTAGCGCGTGCATTTTCAATTTAGCAGCATGGTTTAGCCGATGGATCTAACGTATAAGGCTACTTAATTGAAAATGCACGCGGTAAAATGTATTTTGTTCGCTCTGACGGGACTACTTAAACTCGCCGCTGCGATTTCGCTCGTTCGTCCGACCGTTCGTTGTTTTTGGGAGAATAACGCCCCAGGCAGGGGTCTTTGTGCTTTGGGCCGTCGTTAATAACGTTCGGTACATACGTATAAAAATGTTGAGCGCTGACAGCCCGGCAGTGGGTGCCGTTGGCTAGCGCGCTGCTGTTCTGTGTTTAGTGTGACGTTTATGTCGAGGCATTAAAATGCTCAACATTTTCATTGGTTAGTTTGTATCTTGAAACGTAAGGCGCTTCTTTTGTTTTACGAGTACACCTAATAGTACATTACTTAACAAGGGCTGTAAAAGAAAGAAAGCCCGAAATCGCAGGTATTTGAGACCCGAGCCGTAGGCGAGGGTTGTAAATATGCGATAGAGGGCTTTCTTTTTTACTGTCCGTGATGAGTACACAATTTTACGTCTTCACCTGGCCACAATGCGAGTTTTACCGTGCGCGCAGCGTGCGATAAAACTCACATTATGGCCAGGTGTTACGTAAAACATATTTATCGTACCTATTGAATTTTGTTAGTGCAGAGATAACAAAGTCCGTACTAATGTTCAGAGTAGTCGTACGTGGAAATGTTTATTTTCTACTTTAAGGAAGTTTTTAACTCAGTTCGAACGACCTGCCAATACATACATACATACACATACATAAACTCACGCCTTCATTCCCAGAGAGCGGTCGGCAGAGCCACAGAATTACCTACAACTCTAAAAACTTGTTGATAATTCTTTAACCACATTTTGCACAATTAGGCTAAGATGTTTCCTAGCGTATTAGTGTGGCGTTTTGTGTCAATAACTATTATAATTCAAATTGCCCACTGAACGAGCAGTATGCCCGTGGATGTATGTTATACAAGGATGTAAATTGTTCTTGAATGTAAAAGACGTCTGAATTCCTTGAGTGATTTATTAGCACTGAAAGTTGTACTTATTCACATAATATGTATACAATGTAAACAACTTAATTACTTACACAAATGCGCTATTTATTTATTTTATTTTATTTAGGACACCAACAGCAATACATTGAATCAAATACTTAAGATATGGATACATTTGAGTAAGCCAATAACAGATGACCACAAAAAGTACAAAAATACAAGGGGCGCTATGTTAGCATTAATAGAATTTAGTTACGTTAAATTATGTGCAACTTGCTTGTACTATTGCGTAGATACTGCGTTATATTTGCCAACTAGTTATACGGTCTGTTGTTATGTTAATACCAATATAAACACAAGTTGCGTTTACAGTAAAATAAGGTACACGTAGTACCGTTTTGCAAACATTATGTGGTCAGCGACAAGATGCGTGGTGAGATTGTTATCGTTATCAAACATGTAATACGATTGACGTAAGCTGCCAGATTGTCGCTTGTCAGTTTCATACACTTTCGTTTTCGTAAATAGTTTTCGATGCGTTAAGCATCATGTCCAAGGTCTCGACTGCTATCGATTCCTTTTGGAAGATTTTGATGGCCTCTGTAAGGGCCGCGACAAATGACCGTTTTGTTGCCAAGCAAACAATGAACGACTAGGTAGACAAGATGCATAACGCTAATGTAGACGATTCTCGAAAACGGTCAAAACGTATAAAATGTACAAAAATAAGCGCTCGAGGCGACCGTCGCGTCCGCAATACATTCTTGGTATCTAACGTTCACCGAATGCATCTTAAATTGGGCCAATAGAAAGCTTATTGCAAGTCTAAAAGATAATTTCATGTGCAAATCCCCAAGACTGGTTCTTGCTCCCATGTACACGGCTCGGGCGACACGAGCTCTGCACCTTACACAACATTTACTTATATCGGCTCTTAATGCCGAATCATAAGAGCAACCATTATGTTTAATCTGGAAGAGCTAATATCAATATGACCCAACATTTTACAGCTCAGCGGCGGAATCTGCGGCGGATTAAATCTGTCGCCTCGGGCAGGAGTCCCGGCGACACCGCTCTGCGCGGCGCCCGCGCCCCGCTCGCGGCCGTGGGCTCCTCCGCGCTAACGCGTCCGCCGCCGCGCCGATCGCGCGATCTACTTTAACGTGGGCGTTCGTTTAACTGAAAACCATAAGAACAACAACGTACAGTTGTTTTTTCAATCAATCCATCATGAAAACTACTGAACTGCATTTAACTATACCCAATACGAGATGCCGACTAAGATAGACCTTCATATCTTTAACAAAAAAAATTAAAATACATTGTTTACTAGTTACTTTAAAGTACATAGGTATTTACCAATATTTTGCACTGATTGAAGTTTATTCCAAAGTAAAAGACACAGCAAGCGAATGCCGAGCTAGTAGCTTTTAGTCTTAATTTTGCTGAATTTGACTGATGACTAAATCGAGACGACACACAAGAACTCGCGTCGCCGGCAGGCCGGCAGGGGACCATGAGGTGCACCGTCTCACCGAAATAGGGTGAGTCGGTCTCGGGTAAGAGGGTCTACAAGTTTACACGCGACGAATGAACTGAAGGGTTATCAGTTATCAGTGCTTGGGACAATCCGGTTGTAAACATTAAACCTTCGTGAGTAAACCGTGGTGATCTCTCTTTAATATAGGCATTCCTGTGCTCAGTTTCTGGCTCATGAATGTGTTTAGACGTTGTTTTGCACATCTGCTGTAGCGTAAATAAAATATGAACATGTCTTTAAGCGTAGTTTGCTTCAATGTATGTACAACAAATTCGCATGCCATTCCAATTTTACGACGTCCTGACAAAATATGTCATTACATTGCAAAAATGCAATTTCCTCTGGAACATAATACGAGTACATTTTCCGGCCGCGCGCCGCGTCGTCTCACCGGGCTGGGGCCCTAGCCAAACTGTAAAAGCTACTAACGTTTTTCTATTATATCGCTCAAAATATATGGGATGATTTTCTCGTGCGTTACGATCACGTATCAATAGTCATCTCATACATTTTGAGTGATAGAAAAGAAAAACTTTAGTAGAGTTTGCATCTTGGGCTAGGGTTCCAGGCGGCTGCCTCGGGCACCGCGCCGCTGCGGGGCTTCAGCAGGGTAGCATCGCCAAGAAGATTACCGGTATAGGCACGTTTCATATTGATTATTGATGCGTGTTTCGATGATACTACGTCACGACTTTACCGGAGGACATTACGACGACGATTTGATGACGTGCTAGCCTAGTGGGTAGTGACCCTGCCTACGAAGCTAGCGGTCCTGGGTTCAGATCCCGGTAAGGGCAGATGTTTGTGTGATGAGCGCGAATATTTGTTCCTGAGTCATGGATGTTTTCTAATGTATTTAAGTATATATTTCTCTATATAAGTATTTATATCGTTGTCTAGTACCCATAGTACAAGCCTAGAGCTTAGTTTGGGACTAGGTCAATTGGTGTGAGATTGTCCCCTTATATTTATATTATATTATTATATTTATGGTGCGAGAGAGTAACCACTTTGTCGGTCAGTTACATTTCAATCTAGTTTAATTACAAAAACACATGAGATTCATCAAAACGTGCAATGATATTAATTATGAAACGTGCCTGGCGGCACAGCAGTGCTCACGGCCAACTGCTTGCGTGTGAGTTCCGCTCGTACTGCTGTGCCAGGTGCATGTGGTCTCACAGGCGCTGCGAGACCGGCTAGTTGACTACTGTGATGAAAACACTAGCTTGTGGTGGTGGACACCAAGTTTGTGCGCACTTGCACGCTTGAGATGGCTGATGTGTATTGTGTATGCGCCTCATAGTTCGCTGAAGTCTGAATAACAAAGAAAGCCCTATATCGACCCGTGGCAGCACTCTACTCCTGTAATCAGGCAGGATGTCGGCTGCGTCTCAGAGAGCACCGGAGCCCCTCGGGTGGTCGCGGCCATCAGCGCGCCGCCGCGGCCCGCAGCCTCCTGCCGGCGGCCCATCAACCCAAACGGCCAGACATTTGCACCAGAGAGGCGGGGAGGGGGACATCGCGGTGCAGAAGTAAATTAGATTTATTATTTACTTGCTTTCCGACTTGGTCGAGTATTGCTGCTCACTCGGGAATTGAATTTTCCGGGTTAAAAAATATCCTATGTCCTATTCCAGGACCCAACCTATGTGTGTGCGTTGAAGCATGATTGAGTAACAAACGTCCAAACATCCAACCATCCAAAATTTCTCATTTATAATATTACTAGGGACTTAGATTAGACTAGCGACCCGCCCGACCTTTCTCGAGTAATGGGCTATCTAACACTCAAATAATTTTTCAAATCGGACCAGTAGTTCCTGAGATTAGCGCGTTCAAGCAAACAAACAAACAATCTCTTCAGCTTTATAATATTAGTATAGATAGTAAGATTAGTACGATTTAATATAATATTTACATTTTCACATGAAAAATAAAAGTGTTTCAAATACTTAAATGAAATAAAATTAAATCAAAATAAATAATCTAAGTAAAGCGTAGTTTTAAACTTCGTGAAGTCGGTACTGACGGTGTTCGAGGTTGCGCCTGAACGTTTCGTCTCGCAGCGTCGTCGGGCCGGCGCTCGAGGTGCGCACGCGTCCCTGGCCAGACGCTGCGGTTCCATAAGTGCCATGCAACCACGATTTGATATGTTTCCCAGGCATGTGGTTACACTTTTTATTATAAACGTTAAGAACAATCTCACAACAAGCGCTGCTTAAGGTACTTGCTATGATAAATACTCTACTCTACTCAGAACAACATCTTAGTAAAAACTATAAGCGAAATTTGCTTCCATGGAAATTTAATAAGAAAAAAAAGGTTTCCGCATAGCTCGGTGCCGTCGCTTGCAACGACGAATACAGTTCCTCTCAGGCGGCGGACCCGATAAGGCTACTCCTGGGCACAACATGGAGTACGCTCCCATTCGACGCGTGCTCTGTGGTTTTTGTCCACGCACCCATTAGCCGAAGCCTCCCGGTTCAACTGTTGCGCGTCCTGGCGCCCACGGGCGGGAGGGGGGCAAGGGGAGGCGGGGAGGCCCCGGCTCATATCCGGCGCAGGGTAATTTGCTCGCGATCACTTCCGGTGGCGACCGCCGCTCGCTGAGTGCTGTTTACTGCCGGCGTGAACGCCGCATGTACTAGTAATATTAATTAACTGTACAACATGGCACGTACATAAATGGATAGGGTAGGTATTTCAAAAAAATTTCCATATGTAGAGGTGCATACAATAGTGGGCCACGTTCATAAAAGCTAGACGACGACTATCGAAGTCAAACAGAATAGCGTTCCCGTAAGCCGGCGGCCGGCCGCGCCAGGCGCTTATTGAACATTTTGATAGTTTTCGAAAGTCGTTAACTATCGTAGAATGCAACGTGTCAAGGGCGATATCATAGCTTTTACCGTTTAACTAATCAGGATAATTTTTTTTCTTTTCTGCTAATCGTTTTTAATGGCTCGCCAATCCAATAAGTATGCTGACATGGGTGAAACCATGGCTAGCGACAGGCGTGGCCCCACCCAATGGGTGGAGGAGTAGCTAATTCTTCGCGTACTAAGTCGCGGACTTTGGTCGACCTCTGCATTAACGTGACTGCGGAAGAAGTAATACCTTACTTACTTATTGCAATTTACTGATTTTCAGAAAAGAGTGTACATAAACACATATACGTGGACGTGGTTATACTTATATATGGAAGTTTTTTCGTTTTCACGGAGAGGCTGAGCAAATGCAGTTCAGACAAACATAATGTGCCGTAACATTCGTCTACACACCGCAAGTGTCACTTTGTTTTTCTGCATAAATTGTGGATTTAAAATAAATTCATGATTTTTTAACATATAGACGAGGGCATCAAAAAACACAGGCGTGTTATTAAAACATGTTTTTAGCAGACATGATGAAATACTTTAAATTTACACAGACAAGATCAGTTTACGAGGATTATTGCTACGGTTGAAAAGATAATCCATGGCTTTATAACAATAGGAAAGTGTTTATTTAGTGAAAGTAGGTAGGTCAGCTGTGTCGATAAATCACCAATTTGTGCATGTTCTAGCGCGTTCGAGTCATAATTACTTCCTAAAGCAAAAAGTCTGCTTGAAGCTCTGGAGCAGTTTTAATAGGGAGCCGGCGGCGCGCGCGCTCGATCTATTACTCATCGTTATCTAGATTAATAAAGTACTGAACCCCTCCCGCCCTCACCCCGCAGGCCCCGCGAGCCCCGCAGCAACATGTAAACATGTCCTAGGTCTCCCTCGGTAACGAGCGCCGTGTTGTGATAGCCTCAAAGCCCTAGGGCTCTAAACATACCCTCATGGCGGCGACAGTATGGCTATTATAACACAAAGTAAACAATGATTTCTGGAGTTAATGAAATTTTATTCTGAGACCGATATTGGAATCAATTAATTCTGTTGGGCGCCGCGAAGAAGACAATTTATTTGTGAATATAATTATGATTTTAACAAGCTTGTATTCATTTTACTTGTAACAAATATGATAGTCAATTAATGAGCGTGATTTTAACCTAATTATACTTAGTTGTTGAACCTGTCCATCATCTTAAGCCTCCTGCGGAAGGAAGAAGGTTGTAGTAGGGCCGTGGTGAGGTGCTAATATCGGCCAATACGCTATTAGCGTAATGGCCGATAACAGGCGCTCTACTGCCGGGAACTACGGCCGGGGCCCACCCGCAACCGCGCTATCGTTAAAGTAAGAAGCGCTCACGGCCACTGAATGGTCAGCGACGCGTTATACAGTGTGTCCCTGGATAAAGTGCACAAACGAATAGGGATGAAACTAGACACAATTTTATCGACAAAAAAAAAATAAAAAAAAATTACCACCTTTATTTATTTTTTTATGATTTTTTAAAAAAAGTCATAGTACGCAGAGGACCTCATCGGAACAAATCAAGATATTTTGGCTCCTGTGGGCTCTATTGATTTGAAACAAACGGAATTATAATCACAAAAGTTTATTTGTGACAATGAAAATAGAAAAAAATGAGAAAAAATTACTTAAACCCTAAAAATAATGACTTTTCCTATGAATTTTGTGTTTTTTTTTCTCGAATTTTTAGTATTTACTCGATTTACTCAAAATTATGCCCATCTTACCTCATGTTATTTTTACCAGTAATGGTTGTGTATCTCATTGCCTTTTATTTAAAAAAATAACCAAGTGTCTCGCACAATTACAAGATCCTTAATGAGCGGCCAAACAAAGACATTGCGTTTACACTTAATTAGGTAGCCGCTCAGGTTGAAACCCTTAATGGAGGATTAGGATTACATTTTGGGTTTCTTGCACAATTATAAGATTATTAATGAGTGGCCAAACAATGACATAATGATTACGCTTAATTAGGTTGTCGCCCAGGTAGATTATTGTCCTTACTCTTTATTGAATTTTATTTGGGGTGGGGCGGGGAATACATGTTAGGATTAGCATAAATAGTGATAAGATAAGGTTTAGTTCATCAGTTACTTCGAATCATACGTCGTTACTTATTCTCAGTTACAACTACTTCTACTATCAGGATTTCATAAAATGCCCCGTTTAAGTGAGTTCACGCACAGAGATCTCGCCGACATCCACTTTTATTATGGAATGGCGAGAGGTAATGCCAGAGCTGCTCGTTTATTATACATGGCAGCATTCCCGAACAGGAGACCTGTACCGTCTGCTCGTAATTTTCAAGAACTTCACAGACGATTGTCGAATGGACTTCGATTGGATCGAGATCGCCGAGAACAAGCAGGAGTAGTGATTGATGGAGCTGTTGAGGAAGCCATACTAAGAAGTTTATTTGCTGATCCGACGACCAGTAGGTATTCGGCGGTTGGCCTTGCAGCATGGAGTTTCAAAATCATCGGTTTGGCGGATTTTTAAAAAAGAAGGTCTTCACCCATACCACTACCAACGAGTTCAACATCTACACGACGACGTAGACAGGGTACCAAGATGTGTGCTGTCTTCTTGGATTCAACGGCAGATCAGGAAGGATCCTGAATTCACCCAAAAAATTCTGTGGATGGATGAGAGTCAGTTTACACGACATGGGATCACAAACTGCAGGAATCTACATGAATGGAACCCCAAGGGAGAAAATCCTCACCTCAAAAGGTCGTCAAAATTTCAAGTGCAGTTTTCGATAAATCTGTGGGCTGGACTAATTGGTGACATGTTCATTGGCCCTATTTTTCTCCCCAGAACTTTGAACGGTCCCAGATTTTTAGAACTTTTGAGAGAAGATCTGCCCCTTGAATTGGAGGATGTGCCCTTGGAGACTAGAAGAACAATGTATTTACAAATGGATGGATGCCCGGCCCATTACGCACTTGACGTAAGGGGATTTCTCAACGCCTCTTATGCTAATCGTTGGATTGGCCGACAAGGGCCAGTGGCGTGGCCAGCACGCTCACCAGACATGACACCACTGGATTATTTCCTTTGGGGCACAATGAAACAGAGGGTATACAGCGTCCCTATCAACACAGAAGAGGAATTGCGTGGCAGAATTGTCCATTGTGTAAATTACATAAAAAATAACCCGGAAATGATACGTCGAGCAACTCAACAAATAGCAGTACGTGCAGGATTGTGTTTGCAAGAGCGGGGTGGGCATTTTGAACAGTTATTACATTAAATAAGTAATTATGAAATTCCATAATTCGTTTGATTTTATAATCCCATACCCAAAATGTAATCCTAATCCTCCATTAAGGGTTTCAACCTGAGCGGCTACCTAATTAAGTGTAAACGCAATGTCTTTGTTTGGCCGCTCATTAAGGATCTTGTAATTGTGCGAGACACTTGGTTATTTTTTTAAATAAAAGGCAATGAGATACACAACCATTACTGGTAAAAATAACATGAGGTAAGATGGGCATAATTTTGAGTAAATCGAGTAAATACTAAAAATTCGAGAAAAAAAAACACAAAATTCATAGGAAAAGTCATTATTTTTAGGGTTTATGTCATTTTTTCTCATTTTTTTCTATTTTCATTGACACAAATAAACTTTTGTGATTATAATTCCGTTTGTTTCAAATCAATAGAGCCCACAGGAGCCAAAATATCTTGATTTGTTCCGATGAGGTCCTCTGCGTACTATGACTTTTTTTAAAAAATCATAAAAAAATAAATAAAGGTGGTAATTTTTTTTTATTATTTTTTTTGTCGACAAAATTGTGTCTAGTTTCATCCCTATTCGTTTGTGCACTTTATCCAGGGACACACTGTATGTATAAGGGAAAATCGGCGATAGACAGCGGCGATAGTTTAAAATTATATTTTCTCTGCGCCTAATAAACCATGTTAAATAAGGCAAATGAGCGCGCAAGCGACTTGATGTTACCATCAAGGTAAGTACTTAGGTTTTGATTATCATGACATAGATGTTTGCACCTTCAAGCTGGCCAATTAAGGCATTGTTGGAATGCCTTAAAGCTTGTAATTTTACAGACTGTTTAACTTACGTAGTAACTGTATATACATAATCTGTGGTTTAACTCTCAACGGATCACAATAGTTTGAACGCAGCTGATTGGTGGGGGGCAGGCGGGGGCAGCGTGGCCCTGCAAAAGATCCCAGTCGTACCACCGAAATAAAGATTGCTACTACAACAAAATATGGTTCATTCAGCAGGACGTGACATTACAGGCACTGACTCGCGCGTCGTGTGCTGCATGCCAAGGGCTGTATGCAAATGAGTTGTGGCCGCGGCGCGGCGTCGTCCGAGTGTCCGGGTATCCGGCTGTCCGCCCGGGACCGCAGGCCGGGTGTCCGGGAGCGGCTCCGTGCCGCCTCGTGCCGCGCGCCACGCTGCCGCATCATACGTGCACACGAACATTATATGTATACGTTTGCTTAGTAAGTTAGCGTTCATTCCTCTAGATATGTTTTCTACCATTGTGCATGTCTTGAACACGCATACACAAATAGTTTAATTACTGTTTCATGTGAGTAAATCTGAAAAGAATATAACTCTTTGCCAAATGCAGATATTTTTTATACCTTTTCTTTCGGATCAGACACTCAAAATTTCTTTTTGGAAAATACTAGCAATATTCTAGTCTGGGACCCATCGTCGATGTGATTCAACAAGGAAGCGATCCACGTGCATACGTGGGACCCGGCCGCCGGCCGGCGGGAGCGCCCCGGAGTAGGTAATCTCGGTCCGGTAAATAATGGAGAGCGGCGCCGCGGGTGGCCGCGGGGCCAATTAAACCCGCCCTACTCCTTTATGTATTAAAGCTCTCTTACCTCTCCTCTAGTAGGTCCTGCTCCGCGGGTAGAAGACAACTTATTGTTACCCCGTACCTATACTTGTAAATGAACGTGACAATCGGAACCTTAAAGTAAGATTTGTCTGAAACCTCGGACCGTGACTAGTCTTGACTCTATGCTACCCTATTTACGTATGCTACACATTCTTTATGGTCTCTGCGCGTCTCTCGAGTTTGCTAGAGATTTGCAAACAACGCCCCGGGATATAAATCCGGAACTACTCGTAAAACGACTGGACCAGCAAGTCCGCCGACATTGTATTTTGTGCAGAAAGTAAGCAAATTTTTGCATATTAAGTGCAAAAAACTTAAACGGCGACTTTTTCACTCAGCTGTAAAAGTAATGAATGCAAACGGCGCGCGTGCCGCTCGGAGGATTTTCACGTTATTTCGAAGTTTAAACTTGGTTTAATAACTGTTGCGATGCCGCCCGCAGCCGCTAGCCGCGCGCACACGGCGCGGTTACAGTCGCGCGGTTCAAACCGATCGTTTAGCGGTGGATGATTAGTGTTCCAGCAACTGAAGCTGCACCCGCCGCGGAAACACCGAGATCCACGTCACAATACCTACAGTTTAGTTCGCGTCGAGTGAACGTCGACCAAAATATACATCAGTCACAAATGCTTCTCGGAGAGACGGGTCCTGAACACGGTCTGCCCTGCGCTGTACAAATGTTACTACGTGCGGGTACAATTGCAAGTTCATATTAAAAAGGGTGTCCCTTTCCAGCATGTTGGTGTTATTTTCCGATCGGCAAAGTGTAGTCTCACATTATGTACCTATACACGTAGAATATTTGCTACTTAATTCTTCCGTAAAACTGTTTTTACCAGTACGGTGAGTAAAATGCACGGTTCAAGTACGAGTAGTTTAGAGTAGTTTAAACATTGTAACCTTTTTAAGTTATTAAGTTGAAATAAAATATTATTCCATTTTATATGTCTTCACTGCTGTTCCGCCATTAATTGACTAATGTGACGTACAGCGTTTTTAGAGACATTAGAGCTATGAGCTCGTTTATACGCTCTCGCGGGTAGTCGCGTCTGTAAAAGTTTGCCTAGTTGTAAAAGAGGCGGTGTAACGATCCAACCAGTGAAGTTGAAGTAAAAGTCATCCAAAACTGCAATTTTGATAGGTCGGTGTGGTGTGTAGCGGAGTCCGTCGCCGGAGAAGTCCCGGCGGCGGCGGCGATCGAGGCGCTGTCGGTTTCGTTTGTTAGTCGTATACCTCGAAATCAAAAATTCCTTGTAGCTTTTCACCTATTCGCGTTTCGCCGCGATCTCAAAATTTCTGAACAGATTTTTTTTCTTGTAGTATGATTTCTGGTCGCAAATTACAATGGTATATAAAATCCATAGTATATTTACTTTCCTGCCTTTCTTCACTGTAGTCGCTTTTCACCTCGATAGATATTTGTTTGTAATGCGTTATTACATATCGCGATATTTCCTTGAAGCACTATAGCTAGTTTGCAAACCACAAATTCTTCAAATCAGTCAATAAGCGACAGTATTTTTATTACATCTCAGTGATATAGCCCATTTTTTTTACGATTAATACAATACACTACAACAATATGCGACCTAGGTAAAAGGCGACTATTTTTTTTTGCGGCTAACTAAATAGGCTATTGATAATACATGCTACATCAATATTTGCTACTGTTGTAAAAATCTATTAAAAATATATGCGAGTAACAAAATATACCACCGATATTACACGCTACAACAAAATACGCTATCGCGGCGAAACGCGAATAGGTGAAAAGCTACAAGGAATTTTTGATTTCGAGGTATACGACTAACAAACGGTCGGTTTAATTGCTTAAATGTTAATTTCGCCGTAATTTTGGGTTAAGGTTTTCCGTGGTCACTTCTACGACCTCTCAACTTAATGTGCCGTATGTGATGCTTATGCGTTTTTTTTGGACAAAAAATCCAACCGGGCAGGCGGGCAGGAAGCTCACTGCCGCATTTATCATTACATGATTATATTGTTGCGGTGTGCGGAATAACGCGCTCAATCTAATCAACTCGATCCCGCTCGCTGTGTTCATAATTTGTGTGATTCCCCGCGCGGGGTGCCCTCCCCCGCCCCGCTCCCGCCTGGTCGACGGTGCCGTCCGTGTCCGGTGGCCGTGTGAGCGACCCGCGGGGAGTTTTCCCGCTCATTACAGTAATTGCGACCAATCAATGGTCGGGCGAGCGCTGACACGTTGCTCTGCGACTAATGACAACCGTATGGAGTAATGGATGCTTCTGCAAACGGGACTGCGTGCATCATGCAGTCCCGCCGAGAACTGGCGCCGGGGGCAGCGGGAGGCGGGGCGACATGGCTGTTCACGAGGAAAGGCACTACCAACTCTATCGCATCATTTCGTATTGGTGATGACTCGGCCGCCTCCACTGTCGAAAAAATAGGACCTACCGAATTGTTAACATTACGATGACAACATGGGGCAATACAAAGTGCAAAATAAGTCAAAGGCAATTTAATTTAAATTATTCGGTTAGTTACAAATCAACTAAGCAATTTTTATCGGTACCTTCTCAGTGGGCAACACTACATAATATCAAGATATTTTATTTCATAATTCATAAACACGAATTTCTAAATTCCGATTAAGGAAACTTCATGCAATTTTAACTAAATGACTTTAGTTTGTAATTGTTGCCGGTCACTCGCTGTAAAATAGTTGTTTACTTACTTTGTTATTCAGTATTAGGTATTATTTAAGTAGTAAATAACTAATTAAATACACTACAAAGTGGTTAATGGTTACTGGTTGAATATTACCGTCTCTTTACAATGTTGATAATTATAACGACACGAGCGCGAGGTGACACGACGTGTCCCAGCCGCGAGGGGCGCCCGGCGCCACGTCGGGGCTCTCATTAGGGACCTGCGATATTGTGTTCCCGGCTACTTTGTCTCGCCCGAGTGCAGTGCAACCAGCTCAAGTCGACACTTTGTTCGGGTGAGACAAGGTACTTTAGGTTATTTACTGATATGTTACGTATAAGTTTGAGAAAGTAAAGTTTTGTTCATGTGGCGTTGTAAACTGTGTAAAGTGCGCTCGCGGCTAATGAAGTGAGAAAGAAGCAACAGACACACGCTGAAGGGTATATCTTGCTCAGTAGCGAGGCGAGCGTCTTAACCTGCATCCTGCACCTGTGTCCGTTCTTAAAGGTAACGGTTCTCGTACTAAATAAGACCAATTTATAAATGTCACTTATGAAATATTATTAAACAGAAACTGTAGTTTATCAGTCTCCTATCCCTATTTTACGCAAAGTTAAATAACTTTTCATCTCACTAGCTCGGAAAGCCCTTTTTGTTTGTTTTTATATCTATTGAGAAAATCACAAAACGTAAAACGTTAAAAGTGCTGAATTTTTAACATCACAATCAATGAGTTGCATCGAGTAAAAAACACTAAAATAGAGTTTTACAACTTTTGTTTTAATGAAAAAATATCAGCATTCAACATTAACCTTCATTCTTGTTGTAAAAACGGATAAAATGTTCTCAGCCCAAGTAAGTCGATGTGCGAACAAAACGCATCCGAAATAATAAAAGAAAACTCAAGTCAAAACTTTTCAATTAAGCAGTCAATGTTAAACATTCGCATGATTTTCTGGTTTGTTTTGTTATTAAAAAAAGTGATTCGAGTGACGAAGACGTATTAACACCTGTGGAGTTCCGGGGAAACCGTTCAAAATGCGGAATTGAGCTTATTGCCTGAAAAATTACGTCTTTCCTCGCTGTAGTGAGGTGAAAAGTTTTGTGTTATACACGGCTGAAATAGTAGTTTATGCAACTGATGCATAATGAGAGGCCTTAAAACAAGAGTGTGGTCTTATGAAACGAGCGTCAGCGAGTTTCATAATAGGATCACACGAGAGTTTTAAGGGCAAATTATGTACACACAACATCACACCTAACTAACCATTAAAGACGGAGCAGAGAGAAAAAGAAAGAGATGTATATATGTGTATTATGTCAACAACATACGATTCTAGTGCGACTCTCTTTCATGCAATATTTCAGATTTCTGAAGTGTATAGCTAGATGTGTTGCTGTGTGTACAGTTGCATACACTACTTTATTTTCACACATGTCATAAGTACTCTAAGATGGGTTCAGAACACATAGAAAAATGACCTGAAATGCTACTAGTGCTACTACTGTAAAATATCAAGACCATAGATATTAAAATAATGCAATAAAAAATAATTTTGAACAAATACAGAAACATATTATTGATTGTAATAGTTATTATTAAATAATCCTACTTTCATAACAGCGAAAAACCAACAAACAAATGATATCAATAATGGCGGCCATTCGATCCTCCGTGAAGACGAATGTTTTTTTTAAATTATAAACAAACGAATGAAGTCCCTATTCTCAAGTCACTCGAGATCAAAATTAAATGTCGTGCGGTTTAAATAAAAAAAATATTTTGAATTGACGTTTCGAGTCGATAATTGTTTTAATATCTATGAATACTAGAATAGAAACCCTCTTCAGTTTTGACAACTGTTCCAAATTTAAACTCATAACCTAACGAAAATCTATGCTGTTATAACATTACAGTACAGATTTTACCTATTACCACACACAAGAAAGTTCTCATAGTAAAATTGGATGTAATAATGCTGGTCATTTCCTACGGGTTTTGAAC
>CAWYPN010000387.1:0-11368 GCA_963966035.1 Acleris laterana
ATATAGGTTGAGGACGAAAAAAAGTATATATATATATATATATATTATGTACTTAGTCACCCTAATTAAAACGAGATACAATTCTCTAGTATGGTTTCTCTGTCGGTCACACTTTTTTATCGCAGTGCTCAGTCCAGTTTAGGTACAAGTCCATGAGGTGTAGTAAGAGAGGACAATAGAGAGATCTCTCTCCAGGCGGGTGTTATGCCTGGGGACCGAAGTCCGTTGGAATGAAGTTGGAAGTGCTACATATCGTTCATTGAATACAAAACGGACACATTCCAAAATGAGTCAGCACACAAGCTAGTGAATGATAAGGTTAGGATACGAGAAAAACGGGGTGGATCGGAACCTCCGGTAATAGAGACAGGAGAAACAGTTTTTATGAAGGATACGCGAACTAGAAAGGCCAAACATCTTCCGCGGTACGAAAAGGCTAAAGTCATAGGGGACACAGATAGGAATATTTTGCCCGTGGAATTAAAAAATCGTAAGACGCGGGTTGCAATTAAAAACGTAAAACGTCCTCCACAGGTGCTGCCTCACTATTCTGCTATTCCTAGTGGATCAGGGGAGTCAGTGTTGCTTTTTAAAATTAGAAGCTGTTCGTATAAGATTTTTAATGCAAGAGCAAATTATTTTGGAATGTGTCCGTTTTGTATTCAATGAGCGATATATCAACTGACTGAAGTAATTTCGCTTGCGCGATGTAGACCACTTTAGTTCCGCTGTCTGACACTGTGGCGTTGTTGGCGCTGGCTGGTGGTACATGTTTGCCGTTAGATATCGCTATGTCGCCACATAGGGGTCATTTGCGGATTAGCCGCAAGAAAAAGTAGCGAATGTTACCGGCCTTGCGCTTGTAGGGCGTTATTTAGGTCATGACATATTATGTTTTCAGCACTTGCAACACTAAGGCCCGTATTAATAAACTCATCTTGGCTGAGATGCGCGTCACAAGATACGTCAAAGTAAACGTCAAACCAT
Source organism: Acleris laterana (assembly GCA_963966035.1). Classification (NCBI taxonomy): domain Eukaryota; kingdom Metazoa; phylum Arthropoda; class Insecta; order Lepidoptera; family Tortricidae; genus Acleris; species Acleris laterana. The sequence goes on from CAWYPN010000387.1 coordinate 988, forward strand.
AGAACAATGTAATTTTTGACACACGACGAGCATTAGAGTTGAGATTAGTTTATTAATACGGCCCTTAGCCCGCGGGTCACGGCGCGAAGTTGCCGAAACTTGTGGTTGTTCAATGTGTCTTATTCACTGAAGTTCGCGGTCCCTTCGACGCAATACTTCAAGAAGAATTCTGTATCTGACAACTCTGAATTAAGAACGCTTTTAAAGACTGCTTCAGACAACTATTTATGTAAAGATAGTCACTAAAATTAAAATTTGTCAAAGCAAACGCTGTATCCATCTACTACGAGTATAATCTTTATCGATTTGAATGTAATTTATGATAATTTGACTTGCTGTCCAATTTATGCTGTCACATTTACATTGAGCAACATAATCTGAATCTGAAATCATAACCCCGTCTGTTCCAGATTATCCTACTGCCCTGCGGCCACGTGTGCCTCTGCGAGGACTGCTCGGACAACATCACGGAGGCCTGCCCCATCTGCCGCGAGCGAATACACTCGCGCGCACCCGCCTTCATCACGTAAACTTAACCGCCCCAGGCCACTTGGGGACATTCTGAGCCATGTTGGAACACATATTCGAAATGTTCAAATCAGCACAATTTGTAAATAGTCGGTTTTGTACAATGATACGTTTGCCAAATGTACAGGTCGATTCACAAGAGCTGGCACGAATGGATTGATTGAGTGAATGAAAGTATACCAGTGTGTAAAATAGTAACAGGTTTTCGGTTTGAAATTCGAACATCGGTTCAAAGGACGCCACTCACACAATGATAGGTGACATTACTTTCGTTCAATCCATTCGTGCCAACTCTTGTGAATCGACCTGTAGTGTCGAATATGGTCGGATATTAAATGAATAGGTTTTGGTAGGTGAAACAAATTAATTTGTCGTTAACAGATGTAAACTTTACGAGCCGTCTAACAAAAGGTGTGCTGGCAAATTCTCATTTTTTGAAATCGACATTTCTCAAATGGAGTCGTGATTCTTTATCATTTGTGTATTTGTAATATTTATTCGTGATGGACGCTCTTTCTGAATTAGTTACACTTTGAAATGTTTGAATTATTGCGTAAATTTACTCCGATTAATTCTGCAAATTAGATTCCACCATCGTACAACTCTTACCAAACTATCATTTTATCATCTCCATCTTGATAGTTGGAAAGCTGCGCCCACACCAGAGCTTAACGGTGCGTATATTACGGTGTCGTTGCGTAAACAAAAGACGGGGCCATAGTAACAACATGGCGCCGTTTTTGACGCACCGTAATATGCGCACCGTTAAGCAGCGGTGTGGTCGCAGCTTAAATCCACTACCGTGCGTTGTTCGAGGGCCTTCTTGCCACGCACATTATCTATGTGGATTCAGATCGCGTCTGTATTTCGGAACCAATACGAATTTGGGGCCTTCATAAAACAACCCCACTCTTTTCTCAAAGGCCGGGAGCGCACCCGCGACCCTCTGGTGTTGCGGGTGTTCATGGGTCACGATGATCACTTATCATCAAGTGATTCAGGTGACTCACTTGTTCGTCTAACTACAAATAATAAATAAAAATGTATAATCTCCTTCACGACGAAATATTGCATTACACACAAATGAATAAATCGCACAGGGATAGTTGACTGCATTTTAGATTCTAATTAACAAATAAATGCTATGTTGCCAACTCACCTTATTTATAAGAGGCTTCGTAAGTCTACCGAAAGAGGTAAATAGAAATCAATTACGTATTTTAACCTAATGTCACTATAACTATCACATTATAGGTTTTATTCATCTTTGGTCGTCAAAATGTTAAGTCAATAAGGTCATAACTTATAGTATTTTGTAAAACAATAAATAGGGTAACTCTACCAATTATAACAGAAATGATAATTTAAGAATATTAAATAACTCCCGTTTCATAAGACTGAAAGAACCACAAAAAAAATGACACGCATTTCAAACAGTCATTATATCTTCTTTTACGTAAAATCATTGTAGATAATTAGTTCTCGAGCTCACGTGAATTCATATTGTAACGAATTTAGAGTACCATTTAAAAACACAGTGTAAGTTTTTATAGTGAGGTATTAGAACGGTGTGGTATGTCTTTGGTGGGTAAGAATATATAGATTTACGCAACACTACACAACGTATAGAGAATACGTAGATTTACGCAACTCTGGGCTTTATGTGACGACGTAAAAATGTTATCACACCACAGGCGGCAATAAAGGTCTCAGATCGGATATTTATCGCCCTCGCCTTCGGCTCAGGAGGCAAATACGTGCGGTCTGAATATTTCTTTACCTTACCGCCCTAGATATGTAATGTACTTACTTTTAACTATTTTTCCACAGCGTAAGAACAATGAAATTAACAAAACTGGTAATAGAATATAACAGATTTGCATTTCAAATGGCTTGTTAATTTTTGAGGATGGGTTAGAAAACTAAATTTAAAAAGGATAGGGTTATAATTACTGGTGCCTTTTTCTTATAAAGAGAAACTTCCTTTTATTTATTTGTGTGAACTAGTTGTACATTAAATTATAAATATTTTGTAAATAATTGTATTGCAAGTCGTTTACGTACAAAACAAATAAACGTCATTTTATTATTTTGTTGCTGTCAGTAATAATATATTTTATCTATAAAAGGTCAGGAAACTTGTTTTTTCAACCGTGACTCGTAAAATATTGAAGTTATTCTAATTTTAGGTTTCTAATGTTTTTAAAGCTGAATGTAACTGCTGTTAGGATTGTGTGTGATAAATGAAATAATAAACGTTTTATATAAATATGCGTATAATTTTATACATCAGAAACCAATCTGCAGCGAGTCCATTTTCCCACAAGTCCCTGAACATGTGTCATCTTCTTGTTCTATGGATATTACTTCATCATCGGAATTTTCAGACTCTTCCGTTTCATTTACTAAATCTTTTTCTGAACTTTTTATGTTACTCGTCTCTTCTAAGCCGTATTCTTCAAGTAATGTATTAATTTTGGAATTACTTGGTTCTTTCTTTTCATTAGAACACTGTCCTGAACAGTGGTTGCTACAATTTTCCTTAGCTTTTTTCTTACATCTACCAGAATTACTCTTACTACTACTATTAACAGGTTCATCATTAAGATCTTTTATGGCTGCGTCTAGCTCTTTTCCTGGTGGGTGTTTTAAATTGTACTCTTCTAACATTTTCTTGGCTTTGGAACTCTTGCCTATGCCGAGTTTAGGCAGACCCTTGTTAAGTCCTTCTAGTAGTACACAAGCCTTACACACTTCTTGGGAGGAGACAAACTTGCACCGGACACATATCCTCTGTGTGGGTAGAGAAATGTCTTCTTTTACTCCCATTGTTTCACCTAAAATAAGAAATATGTAAGTATTGGGTATGTTAACGTAATTTTTATCTAGCAATTTGAGCAACAGCCCAATAGTCCCGGAATCGCGATATAGAAGAACAATGCTGCTACAGACTATGACGTCGCTCATGTAGCATTGCTAGCACTGAATGAACTAAATTCATTATGCTAAGTAAAAATACAGTATTTTTTTAAATGTTTGAAACTATGAACGAACCAGAGTAAATAATATCCATGATGCAGGTGGGCCGTATTTTCTCCATGTCCTTAAGCAGAGCCCGCGCGTGGCCTCTATAAGCATTGGGAGCAAACACGCACTCTGTGGAGAAGTATACCAGCTTCTTGTAGTGTGCGTACATGACAATCTCTTTCTCATATGTGTACTTCAGGGGTTTCACTCGTGGAATTGTACCTTCACTTCCCTGGCAAGAAAAAAAACATTTTTTAATATGAAAACAGGCTCACTGCAAAAACAATTAGAATCTAAGATCCTAAAAATGCTTAAGGAAAGTATTGAACATGGGTAATGATACAGATATGGATATGAGGATGGCATGACAAATTTTAGTAGTTAACTCGTAGCTTGGACCATATAGTTCTTTTACAAAATAAATTAATATTTTACATACATACATACATAAACTCACGCCTTTATTCCCAGAGTGGGGTAGGCAGAGCTACAGAATTACCAACAACTATAAAAACTTGTACTACTTGTATTTTACTTACCGTTGATATAGCTGTACATCTCTTCAACCTGGCTATATCCCCTCGTAAAACATTCATGAGCACTGTTTCAGCAATATCATCAGCATTATGTCCGGTGGCAATACACTTGACTCCAAGCATGGCTGCCCCTCGGTCTAGGGCCTGACGCCGAAACACTCCACAGAATGTACAGTTGTTCTTTCTGCCAATCTGCGCCACTATTTCATCCATAGTCCATCCATATAAGTCTTTGTAAGATAGAATTTTTAGTGACATTTCATAGTCATCACGGTTCTGTTTAACCGTTTCTAAACTGTCATCTCTGTAACCAGTGATTCCTTCATCTATAGACAACAACATGAGGTTAAGACCATAGTTGTACCGCTGGTTGAGCGTTTTCATGACCTGGGCGAGGACGGTGGAGTCTTTGCCACCCGAAGCAGCTATCGCAACGGCATCGCCTCTGTTAAAAAGCTGTCCTTTTGTGATTGTGTAATGGATTTCGGTCTCGAAAGCCCAATAGAAGCATTCTTTGCACAGTGCATCCCCAGTTTTTGGACGCTGAAATTAAATATTTAAATATTTAATTCATTTACATTGTAAACTTCACTTATAACCTTAAATATTTTTCTGATTTACCTTTAACACGGCGTTATTCCCACAGCCTGTCCTGCATGCAACAGGCATTATTTAACTTTATCGTAACAGTAACTATTAAAAAAATTGGAACTAATTTTTATTTCGCAATGTTTATAAAATGTGTGTAAAAGTGTGCGTAACTATGAAAGAATCAAGTTGGATGAATGACAATAGAGTGTTTTATAGAGCAATATCGATTCATAAAGTATTTTAGGAATAAAAAATAGGTATGGTTGGTACCTAAAGTCAATTCCCTTAATAATTTATAAATAATTCAACAATATACCTATACCTAGATTGGTATGAATGTAAATGGATATTAAGTCGCTGGATGGTTTGTTAGTTGATTAAAATATTTTTACAAAGATTGCACAATAAAACACCTGTAGAATATTGATGACGTTTCAAGAATTCGTTCCGTTTTAGTACTGAAATCGTTTTAACCTAAATTTTCTAGTATTCGTTACTATTTGGCTACAAAACTAATAGCATAATTTCCGCTATCTTTGAAATAGATATTTACTTATAATTCATTAAGCAAGACTAAGGTCTTTGGATGATTCACTCTTGATCATTCACCTTTAGTTGCTTAAAAACATAAATAAGTCATTGGTAAAACGAAACGTAATTACTACTTTTCCTATCGAAAGTACGATCTCGCTCGCCTAGGTTTTAATCACTCTAAAATTGCGAAAACACCGCAAAAAATGTTCTACGACATAGTTTTAGTGCTTTGAATGTCTATCGTGCCGAAATAGGCGAGAAATATGATATTTGGGTTGTGGAGTGAGTGTCATGTGCGACTTGTATGAGCTGCTAGTCAGTGGTGAATGATCGCTATGCGAGTTAGCTGGATTAGCTAGTACTAGGGCTCCGGGAGCTCCGGTGGAGTCATCATGCACGAGCTGCTGAAGCATGTGCTCACCGAGCGGGACCTCACCCGCGCCGGGGACCTCTTCTCCATCCCAGACTCTGAGATCGTTGACGATCTCAACGAAGTGGTGAGTTCTTATCGCAAACTAGTTTACTGTGTTTGCGTGGAATGGTGCTGCTAAATAATACGGCTTGAAATATACGTAGGTAAATATTGAATACGTTCCTATGTTTTTATATGGCTTTGTCTTGGGCCTTAGCAGGTGGTAACTATCATTTAATTTTGGGATAACATTAGATTATTCAAAGTAATTGTAATTGTAATTAGGTTTCACATAAATAAATAAAAAATCTTGATGTTTTGACTATGTAAGAGCAATTGATTGTGCGCTTATAGTCATTTTGTAGTACAGACTGTAAAATGGCATATATATTTCTATTTGTTAGGTTAACTTTTCTCTTATTTTCAAAAATAATACACTAATTCTTTATTCACTAGAGTATTCATTAAAATGGCATTAATATTTGAATGTCTTGAACAGTTCACTTAATTACAATAGCTGTAAATTTAAGTACAATTTTATGGAAAAATTATGGTAATTAGATCTTCAATTACTCTTTTCCTAGATTTTGTTATATTTTGCTTTTTTAATTATATGCCTATGAGTATATTATGCTAAAATTAAATTTCTGCTACCTTATGAGCTCTTGTAATTCATACTTTAACCACAGTGTAAAGAGTAACTAACAGTGGGCCGACGCCTTTGATGTTTGCGTAAATGCCGACGCCGCACAAGGCCACAGTAATTACCTAGGGTTGTCACAAACTACACAACTGCCCAAAAAAAGAGGGTAATGGTTTTAGGTTTAAAGTATGTATGTACGTTTCTTTGTTCCGCCATAAATAACTTAGGTATGATTTTAGATTCAAACACCCATACAATTTTGTTTAAATAAATTATATTCACCATCTTGGATTTCAATATGGACGTAATTTTGGTAATCAGCACCCCGAGGAACCTCGAAAATGACACCCATATCATTATATTTAAAAAAAAAACGTCCGCCATCTTGGATTCCAAAAATAATGTCATTTTCGTAATCGGCACCCCGAGGAACCTCGAAGATGACACCCATATCGATTTTTAAGAAAAAATTACGTCCGCCATCTTTGATTTCAACATGGATATCTTTTTCGTAATCAGCACCCCCATTATTATTTTATAAAAGTCATGTCCGCCATTTTAAATTTGAAAATGGATGTAATTTTTTTGTTTGAGAAAAGTTTAAATTTTTGCTGGCAGGCGTCACGCTTTTACATCCGCCATTTTGTTTACGTTGGCATGACATGACAAAAATGTTGTAAATTAAGCACTATAAAATAATATATTTACCTTTCTTCTGAGTGTGGAAATTGATAATATCGCAGATCTTTATTTGTGCGAGATGATGAATTGCATTCTCGCACAGCACATGTCGTATGCACCATTTTTTATTCTAAACACATCAAAATACAACACACGACACGCAGTAGCCCTGAAAGATATGTCCCGAGCTACTAACAATGGCGACGTATGCAGCTCGGGCTCGCCCTACCCGCCCCTCGCCCCTCACACCCCGCACGATTGCCCTGTCTAGACGGCTTCGTCGAACGACTGTATTGGTTTATAGACTGTGCTTTAACCATAACATTGCTTTTTTAGTATGCTTAAAAGGTGGCCATGTCATATACAATGTGGGTAAAAAAAATTAGAATAGAGGCCCAGGTTACATTCTTACTCTGTGTATCTTTGATTGTTGTATGTCAACAGATTCATAAGACCTTCTAAGAACCCGTAGGATAGAATGTCTTATACTGAGTTTCAACAAATTACTTTATAATTGATTGCAGCTAAAACAAATAACCGAGATCTCGTCCCGTCCAGACTACGTCCGTAATGACCATGACCAAGCCTTGATAGAAATATGTGTGACCCGAGTGACCTCTTGTGTAAAAGAGACAGGAACACTAGAGAAGTATTGTGGGGCTCTGGTGGCGTTACTGGAGTCTTGCTTGCACCATAACCTGATGCCTTCCGGACATCTCCGTGATGACGATCCACCGCATGCGAAGATTGCTTCTGATGTCATAGCTTGTATTGTTCTGGTAAGTTGTGTTTCCCAGGTATAGGTAAACTAAGCTAAGATTATTAAACATACTGTCACAAACATTAATTTGGGACTCATTTCAGAAAAAATATGCTTGAGGTTGTCAATATCTTTAGAGATGCCAAGTCATTTGACTTTGGACCTAATGTGGGTCACAAAATTAAGTCTGACTGTATATTTGTAAACACTAGACATCCGATGATCATGTTTTAACTCTTCATAGGCAGGGCAACAATAAATACTGATTTCTAGTCTCTTTAAACAATGATTTTGTACACAAAATAGGAATATTTTTTTTACAATTGCCTGCCGAAAAATTTGCCACGGATACTTAGTATTGAGAGGTAAAGTGCATTTGTGCTGCTATGAAAGTAAAAAATACGTATTTTTCAATGACCAAAAATATTGTTTATGACAAAAAAATTATAGGACATGCGCAAATAGTGAGGTAATAATGTTCAAATTTCAATACAACCTGAGGATTACTATTCATTTGACTTTTAGGTATTTTCCGCCACACACACCACAGGTCTGTTTGCACTGTTTTTTAATGTGCGTACCTCCATTTATTCAAACTCAATTCCTCAGGTGTCATTCCCGGTCCAATCAGACAAGGAAATCAGTGGTAACAAGAATGTGATGGAGCTGTTCCTCCCTGTGGCAGTCCAGTTCTTACACAAGGGCAACCGCGAGATTTCCCGCCACATGGCGCGATATTTATCGCTGGCTGCCGTCCATCACGCCCTGCTTCTCAAGCCACATGTGCAGACCATCATGGACTCTATAATGACGGGTGAGTGCTTGGATTTGAGATATGGCATGGCATGTTGTCGTTTTATTAAGCTTGTATTTTTATTTTTAAACGACTGTACAAAATGAAAGAGTTGTCCGTTTATTCTGCTTGTAGCGGTGTTACCGCGTAGGGTCTAAGGACTAACTTAGCTAGAAATCAATGTAAGAAAATCAGCTGGTACAAACACACATGTGATTGACGTGCGACATGAGATTACGAGTGTGACATTATCAGTGAAAAGTGAAAATTCATCTTTAATATTCAATTCTTTTATTAATTGTTACAAAATTACTAAGCTTATAACAGGTAAGGTTATTTTAGGACAGTTACGGTTATTTTAGCTAAATTTACCGAATTAAGTAAGTGAGTAAGTTTTCAAAATTAGTGTTACATTCTGTTTAAAATAAAATAAAATTATAATTACTAATAACCCATGTTTACGGTTACACTGAGCAAAACGTGATAGAGATGATTTTTTATAGTCAAATTTCGCGTCGGTCTGCGCCGCCCGACTTTCCGCATTTACAGCTCGCTCATGCATTAGTAATGATAATGAAAACAACAACACATAATCCCTACATACATACATACCTTCACGCCTGTCTCGCAATGGGGTAGGCAGAGACTATGGAACGCCAGGTGCACTGGTCTAAACATATAACTTTCGCTTCCTCTACATTCATCAATCTCTTCATGCACGTACGTCGGTTTTGGGTGCTTTTGATTTGGCCCTTACTCAGTACATCGCGAATCTGATCACCGTACGTCCGTCTAGGCCATAATCATTCTATATTTTATCCCCAGGAAACTACCCCCTAAGTCGCATCCTCACCAACCTATACGAAGTATGCCCTGAGCCGCTGGAAGGCCACGTGATGGCACTAGTTTCCCTCCTGCCTCATGCAGAGCAAGTGGAGAAGAACTCCCTGTTCGCCCTGTTCGAGCAGATCGCCGCGAGACGCCCCGAGGCACTGAAGACCAGCGTGCCGCAGCTGCTGTCGTATCTCTGCCCCAACACCACGCCGCAGGACGACCCGGGCTGCATGTGTGTGGATCTGTTGCAGGTGATAACATAGATAGAGAGAATTACCTATTGATTTCTACCAATTTTATTATGTTTACGTTACAAATACCACACAAAATCTCAGCATATTTTGGATCAAAGCGCCTTTTTACCAGGAATCCATGGCAGCGCAAATTACTAGCATAGAGGCATTGGCATTAGGTTTTGAAAATGCAAGATCCCACTTACTATCTGTCTCTAAGCCATAAAAAACCACTAGTTTAAGGCTTTCAGCCCAATGGAACCCTGATCCACCATTATAACTGTAACACAGTGTCGTAAGAATTGTCAAACAAATTGTTTTATTAACGTCATTGTGACACTGTTACATGGTGGGTCACAGTTCCATTGGTCTGATAGTACACTCTATAAAACTATTAATTTTGTTGGATAGGACGACGGTCATGATGTCCATTAAATAATCCAATGTAAGTTCAAACGTTTGATAGCTCTGCTTGAACATGCAACCCTAGTACAGTAGAACACAATTTATATGGCGTGTCGTGAATCTTCGTTCGCGCAGACACGAACAACGATTCCGATGATTTCCGAAAGCACGATTAAAACCCACAATCGGACTTATACGTAATAGTTACAAGGTGCAAATTAAATTGCATCTATTTTTTCCATTTCACTCATGCACGTTTGACGGCTGACTGAATGACATGCGGGCGCGCGTCAACATGGCGTCACTAATAACCAATAATAGCACAGAATACAAATACTGATTGGTTCCCGCGCTTCGAAATATTGTCATCTGCGCAGGTACATCGGTAAGCCCTATAAGTTGTG
>CAWYPN010000388.1:0-11329 GCA_963966035.1 Acleris laterana
GGGCGCAGCGGCGCCGCGCGCAGCCGCCGCGCCAGCCCCGCCGCCGCGCGCGCGCACGCGCTCGCCTCACACCCTGGAACTGACATAAATAAACAGGGTGACTGGATATTCAATACAATACTTTTACGGAGGCATAGTAGAGCTCATTAGGAGTAAATTAGGCCGAAAATTATTAGTTTCTGAGATATTTACAATTTTAATCTAAATTTTGGTTCATGTCACGAACAATCTTTAAGGTCATGTTTTATTTCAGAAGTTTTTTAGTGGTTTTTTAGTTTAAAGATGCTTCAAATTATTAAATTTAAGTACGTAGCAGTATATAAAGTATATTAAAAACCATCATTCATGTTTCTTTTCCCTGACATGTTGATCTACATTTTTGTAACTAGTCTTTAAAACTTACTTCCAACCAGCAACGTGTGTAGTACGACTACGTTCTTATGCAGCTGGTCCGCCTTCCGCGTCGCGCGTTGCCCTGAGCTCGCTGTCATGTATATGATCGCGACAAACGAGATCAACAAGAAAGCAATAGTGGTAACATCCAATCCTGGTGACGACGATTTCTGCCAGAAAAAACCAATTAAGTACACAAATACACACGACTTCTTTAAAAGGACTAATATCATTCATTTTAATGCAAAGCAACATAATATATCTGACCTGGGTCACTGCGTCACTGATAGCTTTGTATAAAAACATGATGTTGTAAATTGCAGCGGAAAAGAAGGAGAGTGCGATCTGTGAATAAAATAATTTTAAAATAACTAAAGGTAGCTAAATGCAGGAATCTGTACTGCTAGAACAAAGATAATATAAAAGATAAAATATATTTATTCAGTAAGTACGCCCCACGGGCACTTTAACACGTCAAAAATCTACCAGCGCTTCGCAAGAGACCACTGCTGAGAGGAAACGTCTTAAGAAACTCAACAGTCAGTCGTTTTTTTAAATATACAATTATAAAACTTAACCTAGCATTATACAAAACATTAAGTATAACACACGGTAAAAAATAAATATATTCACAATTTCACACGTATTTGAGCAGCAAAATGTGTCAAAACTCTGAATTTTTTCGATAAGTAATTAGTAGTAATAGAAAAATAAAAATTAACTTAACTATGGTACAAGATCTACAAAAAAAAAACGATACATTCTCCTACAGAAACCGCGTCTCCTAGACAATAATACAATTGTTCACATATTTTTTACGACTAAGTTATTATTAACAACCGTTACCTGCGCCTGGAATTTGACTACACACCGTTTATACCGAGCGACTTTTAGTAAGTTTGTAACTTTTATTTTATACGTTTAATGATCAAAAATAATATTACAACTTTTTAAGACGATAAAGATTTCTGGTACGAAAATCGGAATAATATTAACTAACAAATATTTTGAAATAATAATAGGTGCGATGGATGAAGCCGGATAAATGACTAACACCATCCACCATTTCGACGCCAGCAAAACTTTGCTCCTATACGAGTCCTAGCAAACCACTTACTATTGCATTTCCTGTCTTAAATGAATGTGCTCATTAACTTTTGCATAGCTGTGCTCGGCGTGATGTTCTCATGATCCACACCTGAACTCCAAAGGAGTCGCAGAGCCGGTCACTGGCGGTGACCAGATGCTGACTCGCCGCCCCCCACTTCTCCAATTCGCGCCGAACCCCCCACATTTCATCGTCGTACTCTTCCTCATGTCTTGATTTCAACTTCTCTATCACCATCTCAACAGAAACGTTCAAAAAACTCAATGGCGCAATAATGACTTTGATCAACTCGTTGAAAATCATATTCTCAAAATAATAGCGCAATTCTATACTCAGTTGAATTGCAAATTGAACACCTAGCACAAGATTTTTCAAAAATTCCACCGTAGACATTACAAAAAATCCTGTCATGATAACAAAACCAAAGGCGATTAATGTCAGGTCGATGAAACAACGTCGATATTGCTGTTTTATTATGTTTTGAAACGTTGTGTTGTTTTCGTTGAGCTTATGGACTGCATCGATGTTAGAAATAAACTCTTTAAAGAAGCGAGAATAGTAATAACTCAAAAAAAATGCGGCAAGAGTGTTAATTGTCGAGAAAAACGAGTAAAAGTAATACATTATAGTCATGGTTTTATCGTTGAGGTCATTTGTGTATGTATCCGAGTAAAAACGAATGAAACTACCGTAAGCAAATAGCACAAAAACAGTTTCTAAGAATACACGTAGTTTCACTAAATATGTTGCTCTCTTATTTAAGTAAAGACTGTATCGTTTAGTATAAATACATACAAAACCTAGTGTAACTTTTGACATTCGTATTATTTTGAATTACAATGTTCTGAGGATATGACCTGAAGGTATTTTTTAACCATTTCATCTGATATAATATGGTTAACTTTTGTGTCTTAGAGACTTTATGATGCTTTCAAAATCGTCCCTAAAATATATTTCGGACAAGCCTATTGAGCTCAATTTGAAGTATTTCAGCAACTCCTAAAGTACAATTTTAAAATGCAATAGGTTGATATGCAGCCTAAACATGTTAACTAAGTATCCCCTTCATGTTTACCCGAATGAGCATCCTCAGAATAAATATGATAGATTTTTACTTTCACACAAAAGCGACTTTTTACGTAATGTTTTGGTTTCCCATCAATATCTGGTGCGAGCGGGAGGAGGGAGACAAACCAAAGGTCTCAGCCAGACCCAAGCACAATGGACAATCGTGGCGTCCAACCATCGGTAAAACACGTCGATAGAAACGCTTCTTAATAGTTATAATAGATGTCAAAGTCGGAGTTGTAATGAGTAATATGCCATATTCTCAAAATGGCCACCGCCCACCGCCATCCATGCCATTTTTTTATTAAAAATAAATTAAAGAGAATGCTCAGATGTTTTACTTTGGGAATCTTGTGTAATTATGGTTTGCGTAGTATGATATTTTTTTTTGGTTACGTTGTCTAGCTCGCAAACAGTAAAATTTCTTTTGCTATTTGTCCACTTTCGTTAACTTCACTCAGATGGATTCGGTAAATTTTGACTAAACCATATGCCTCAAGTCGAGCCCGCAGGATGAAATGTGTACCTAATAAAAGCACTAATTAAACACATGTACAATTTAATCTAAAAAATACTTTAGGAAAGAAAGACGACTACGTAAAGTTGTATTTATACTAAACGATACAGTCTTTATGAGAAGTTTCTATAGACGCACATTACATTTTCAAATCGAATGTATAAGTTAATATATTTTGTTATTTTCATTACTGCAATATATTGTTAATATTGTAACAATATTACGTTTGCTCAGGTTGACAGATCAGTATACGAGTATACTAAAAGGAAATTATTGATTTAGTAAGAATACGGAATTTAATAATGAAACGTTCATGTAATGTAATAAAATTAGAGTATGATAAATAGATTGTCAAATACTGACGTATATCTTTGATATACTCGTATAGGCCGGGCAACGAATGATTGTAAACGTAATGGTTAAAAGCAGAAAGTTTTACTTGGAAACCTTGTTTGGACTAGTTAGGAGACAAGCATAGGTACTAAAAGTTAGGGGAGAGGACAAAAATTGTGTTTTATTGTTTTTACTTGCATCTCGAAAATTAAAACGATGCGTCATAGGATTCTTTTTCTACTACATAAGTAATGAAATGTGATACATTTCTGTACAACTTTAATTCCCTGCACTTTTTTACGTATTCTCAATTGTTGTCTAAGAATAGACTAAAAGATCTATAGAAATAGAATAAGAGATCGAAAACGGTCGAAATCCGAAATGGAATTTTATGCTATTCGAGGTTGTATGAAGCGAAACAGAAGGAGATCTCTTTTAATAACTATTGCTACCAGCGTTTCCTCCAGTCGGTATCGAACGTCAAATCAGACCTTTCCTCCCTTCCGCCAACTGAAACTTTCCATACTTACCACCAGGTCCAGGCCTTTATTGGATTTGACCTTTTCCCTGAATTTTGAGGATGCATGCATAAAAACAACCTCTTGGTCACTGGCCAAACCAAAGATGAGAGAAGAGTTGCACCGGAAGAATTTGACAGTACGGACGCTCGGAAGTTCCTACACCCACATCAAGTACAGTCTGCAATCAGCAGCTTTAATATTTATTCCGTTGCAGCTGGGTAGTGATTCTGTTAACAACGCCGGTCGTGCGGACTGTCGAGTGAAACCAAGCGGCGAGATTAAGTAGTCCCGTCAGTGGGAACAAAACACATTGTAGCGCGTGCATTTTCAAAAATATGTTGGTGGAAGGGAGGAAATGTTTCGTTCGACGTTCGATACTGACTGGAGGAATCGCTGGTGGTTAAGGACCAAAAAAATTGGACACACTAACTTACTTACAATTACAACTTACACACTAATTAAATTTTCTATGAAACATTTCCGTTGTGACGCAAAATTAGCCATACATGTAGGCGTACTTTTCGTCACACAACGGAACTTTTTTCGACCTCGTTGTTTGTATGGTTAACTCCGCTTAACTATGGTCTAAAAAAGTTAGAATGAGTACCTACTACCGTGGCGACATACGCGTGAAGTGACTTTTTTATTTTATAGCATTTATAATTTTACGAAAGCATCATAGAGTCGATAATCCATTGAAATTTCAAGGTATGTATAGTCCTTTTCTACGAAGTAGGTCGTCGTTATGTCCATGACGGTAATGAAATACAAAAATGTTGAAAAGGCCATTTCTCTCTTACAAATTAAACCATACATTTTAAACCTACTAACTTACAAAATAGGGTTGATAATCCAATTCAAGTTCAATCTAGTTCTAGCTGTTTTTTGCATACGGTTACGAAAACAAAAGAAGATAGTATTGTATAGAGACAATGGATTCGTGTAGGGTAGCTCAGTTCAAAAGATAAAGAATATAGCGTTAGTTACTAAAAGAGGCCTCCTTTTGTTTCACTCCACATAACCCCGAATAGCATAAGTTTCAGTTTCGGAATTCGACCGTTTTTCGGAGCCCTGGTATCAAGACAACGATTGTTAATAGGTAGAAAGAACCAAAATTGTAGAAAATTTTATCAGCTTTCATTGTAGTAAGACAAAATTTTATGAGGACTGTTGGTATGTTCGTGTCCTACCTAGTTCAAATAAAGTTCCAAAGTCAAACTTTATGCTTTCATCCTTTCCACCCACGGTCATTTGAAGCCCGTACGTTGTGTTTTCACAATATATTTACCATACTCGACTTTTATTACTTAACGTGACCTTTTCATTATTAAATTCTATACCCTTACCAAGCCAATAATTCCCTTTTAGTTTATACTGATCGGTCTACTCGAGCAAACGTAATTGTTAGAATATACTTATTACAGTTATGAAAATAACAAAATATATTAACTCATACATTCGATTTGAAAATATCATTTGCGTCTATAGGAACTACTCATACTTAGATAAGAGAGCAACATATTTAGTAAAACTACGTATCTTCTTAGAAACCGGTTTTTTGTTATTTGCTTATTCGTGTTACATTCGTTTTAAGTGTGATACATTCCCAAATGACCGCAATGATAAAACCACGACTATTATGTATCACTTTTACATGTTTTTCTCGACAGTTAACACTTTTGCCATATTTTTTTTGAGTTGCTACAATTCTCACTTCTTTAAAGAGTTTATTTCTAACATCGATGCAGTCCATAAGCTCTACGAAAACAACACAACGTTTCAAAACACAATAAAACAGCAATATCGACGTTGTTGCATCGACCTGACATTATTTGCCTTTGGTTTTGTTATCATGATAGGATTTGTCGTTATGACTTCGGTGGAATTTGTGGACAATCTTGTGCTAGTTGTTCAATTTGCAATCGAACTGAGTCTAGAATTCCGCTATTATTTTGAGAATGTGGTTTTCAACGAGTTGATCAAAGTCATTATTGCGCCATTGAGATTTTTGAACGTTTCTGTTGAGATGGTGATAGAGAAGGTGAAATCAAGACATGGAGAAGACTATGACGATGAGCTGTGGGAGGTTCAGCGCGAATTGGAGAAGTGGGGGGCGGCGAGTCAGCACTTGGTCACCGCCAGCGACCGGCTCTGCGACTGCTTTGGAGTTCAGGTGTGGATCATGAGTGGTGTACCCTTGTTTTGCCGACAACCGTTTCATCGAATATTATTTCATCGACAACGATTCATCGAAACATTAGTACTAGTAATATTGTTTGGCGTTATTTTATTTCAACTACTATTTATTTAAATGTATCTTACTACGTGGAAATACTAATCAACGAATATTATACTACTTAATCGCTGATTTGTTTCAAATTATCTTAATTGGTACAACTACAAAACATTGCAATTCATTTCTTCGACGTATTACTTTAATACAATTTTTATATGCCCTATTGCAAATTTATACATTTTTCAAATTATGTAGTGTGACAAACAAATACCTATGTATAATAAAAGTAAGATTTATTGATAATATTAAATTAATAATATTATTGCATAACTAGTTATATCAAGAAATAGAAGTACGAGGCTTTTAAAGTGAGTTAGGTTAGAACTGCGACCACCAAGAAAACGAACTGTTGACAGAAGTGGGTTAGGTTAGGTTAGAACTGCGACCCCCAAGAAAACGAACTGTTGACAGAAGTGGGTTAGGTTAGGTTAGAACTGCGACCCCCAAGAAAACGAACTGTTGACAGAAGCGGGTTAGGTTAGGTTAGAACTGCGACCCCCAAGAAAATGAACTGTTGACAGAAAAGCATGACACATTACTGTTTAGTTTTGATAGCAAAATATTACCAATTGAAATAATGTTATGCGGAATAAATATTATTACAAGTAAAAAAAAAAACAATTAAAAAAACCCGAAATGATTAGTCATGACATGAATTCTATTGAAATAAGTAAACTACCAATTAAAAGACCACGTTTCAAATTACCTAGTATCGAGTCCTCGACGCAATGACTTGTCGATGAAATGAAAATACTTGAAACGTTGTCTTTGAAATAATATTCGATTAAAAGTTTGTCGGCAATTCAATGGTAAACCATCATGAGTACATCACGCCGAGCACCACTATGGCTTTGCAAAAGTTAATGAGCTTACCTATTAATTTAGGACAGGAAATGTAATAGTAAGTGTTTTGCCAGGACTCGTATAGGAGAAAAGGTTTTGCTGCCGTTGAAATGGTGGATGATTGTGAGTCATTATAGGACCGCAACCGGCTACATCAATCGAATTTGTTAGGTTAATTTCATAAAATATGATTAAACCGGGTAAAATTATTTTGACTATTGTATCAGAAAACTTTTTTGTCATAAACATTGTTACATTATTTTTGATCATTAAAACGTGTACAATACGTACAATGTAATGGTTACCTTACATGATTTCAAAATTATTTTATTTACAGATCGCACTTTCCTTCTTCTCCGCCACAACTTACAACATCATATTTATATATCAAGCTATCAACAACGCAGTAGCTCAGGTCAGATATATCTTTTTTTTTATTGAAATAAAATCATCTTAGTGCTCTTACAGAATTCGTGTATATTTACATATGTAATTGTTTCTGGCAGAAACCGTCGTCGCCAGGATTGGATGTTCCCACTATAGTTTACTTATTGATCTCGTTTGTCGCGATCATATACATGACAGTGAGCTCAGGGCAACGCGCGGCGCGGAAGGCGGACCAGCTGCATAAGAACGTAGTTGTACTGCATACGTTGCTGGTTGGAAGTAAGTTTAAAAGTTCGTTATAAAAATGTACATC
This sequence comes from Acleris laterana, assembly GCA_963966035.1. Classification (NCBI taxonomy): domain Eukaryota; kingdom Metazoa; phylum Arthropoda; class Insecta; order Lepidoptera; family Tortricidae; genus Acleris; species Acleris laterana. The sequence continues at coordinate 7,780 of CAWYPN010000388.1, forward strand.
AAAAACATGTCAGGGAATAGAAACATGAAATATGATTTTTAGTATAAACGTCTTAAACAGCTACGAAAATGAAACTCCCAATATTGTAAATTAAATCCCAAAACATACATGTGAAAATGCAAGCCAAGTTCAATGTTAAGAATATGCAATGCGTGTTTATCGACTTCACTGACAAAAAAAATGAGATCCTCATGGGTGCCAAGTTCCGTAGATAATCCTGATATTTATTTATTAAGAACATACCTACAACATTCTAAAATAAATTAAAAACACAATTTCTTATTTTTTCTGCTACAACAATATTTGCTATTAAGTATAACTTCTTATATTTCAACACCCAAATTATTTACACAAAGCAAATAACTTAGGATAAACTGAAGCTTAAAATCTGACTTGGCTAGTTTTCATATTTGTTATACGCAAGTTACTGTATTTTTATATTGTATGGTCATATTTTACTCTTCGAAATAATTGACTTGCTGGTAAAAAACTAGCCAAGTCAGATTTTAAGCTTCAGTTTATCCTAAGTTATTTGCTTTGTGTAAATAATTTGGGTGTTGAAATATAAGAAGTTATACTTAATAGCAAATATTGTTGTAGCAGAAAAAATAAGAAATTGTGTTTTTAATTTATTTTAGAATGTTGTAGGTATGTTCTTAATAAATAAATATCAGGATTATCTACGGAACTTGGCACCCATCTAGATCTCATTTTTTTTGTCAGTGAAGTCGATAAACACGCATTGCATATTCTTAACATTGAACTTGGCTTGCATTTTCACATGTATGTTTTTGATGGGATATCATTTATTTTTGTCAAATAAGTTGGCATGCGTTTCAATAAACAAACATTAATTACTGAGTAGTTCCGGTGAATCTGTGATCTTCATTCATCATCATCAGTTTTACTTCACCAAATAGTGCTTTTCAAAAGCATATATGCACGAGTTAATATATTATGTATGCTATATACTCGTATATACATACAAAATACCCAAATCGATATAGCTATACCCAAATTATTTGAAGAGTTCCCTCAATTTCTCCAGGACCCCATCATCAGATTCTGACCTGGTGACATTGGGACCAATCAGACAGTGTGCCCTTTCAAAAAAAAAAAGAATTTTCCAAATCGGTTAATAAATGACGGAGTTCTGAGGTAATTAGCATAAATAATAAAATAAAATAATAATAATAATAAAACTTATAAAATCACTGTTTTCAGATTTTTTTATTTGTATACGCATAATTACCCATCTGTATGCCAAATTTCAACCTTCTAGGTCACCTGGAAGTGGGTTAGGTTTTTGATGATTAGTCAGTCAGTCAGTCAGTCAGTGGTAAAAAGGCCGATTTTTAGACGTTTATATCTCAATAACCGTTTCACTTTTATTTTTGAAATTTAGGGTTCTAGTTGATCTAAAGGGTTTTAATACATATACCAAATTTCATGTTTTTATGTTAAGTAGATTTGGAGTTATTGAGGGGTCAAAAGTGGCTCCAAACGGTTCGTGTAAATAACACACGGCTGCGCTCGCCAGTTCCTTTTTCTTGAACTTGGCTGGACACGCTGCCGCGTGTCTAGATTATTTGGAGCAACTTTGACCGTCGCTTTTTGAACAGGCACAAGAGTGACCATGGTGGATCGAATAATGTGGTGAATATTATTATAAAGATATTAATGATGATGATGAAAAACAGCTTTGAATAGGTTTTTTTTTTAAGCTCATGTTTATTTTTTTATATTTTAATAAAAAAACAAATACTACCAAAAAAATGCGTACATACACGGTTTATTTGATACGCCTTTTTATTATTATAATGGTATCAAAATAAAGCCTCTAATATACCTAATTATCAAAGTTATGAAAACTTCAATAAGCGGTTAAATTTAATAACGATTGTTTCCACTTTATAGTCGCATCGTTATTAATATACTTTAAGAAAACCAAGTCGCAATCTAAATAACTGATGCCAGTTCCAGGGGCGGAGGCGCGCGCGCACGCGCTCGCCTCCTCCCCTTTAACTGACACGAGAATCAAGCTACATACACGGCCACACTGGCTAAAGCGCTTGTTCTAAGGCATGAAGCAAAAGTACCATAACAGGTCAAATAAGATTTGGATTTTACCGCCGAGATAACGCGTCGATCTCTACCTTTACCTCAGGCTCCAACTAAAATCAGGGCTGAGGCTCTGCCCAGCTACAAGCTGACCTGGTAGACCTTTTCGGCATTATTGTAGCCGTTTTTTTTGGTTTCAGAAATAGTTTGAGTTCGTTGTTGTTGTTTATTTAATTGTACAAATGTAGTGAATAATCCTTTCCCATTGGTTTTTGTCGGATATGTTCGTATTTATCTAGACAACTCAATTAGCTTCAGTACCTATCAATAAACCAACTGAGAAAGCAGATAAATACGAAGTTATCCCACCAAAAAACTACTATTTGTAATCTTGCACTATAGCCGAATAAATGTTTAATCAGAATAGAGGCGCAGACAAATGTGAATCGTATTACAACACATACTACCAGTTTCATACGTCAGGCGGCCTGACAGTCTTGGGACTGTAGGTGCATCTGCTAGTCTTAGGAGCTTTCATACAGTCACTAGATTTAATTTCGTACCCACCTTAACTCTAAAGTCAATCTGACATTCTACAACAATAAGGTTGTGTTTCCTAAAAGTTACAAATGACTTAACATCTCTAATGACAATGAGGACTTCAAGCATATTTTTCTTGAAATCGGTCCCAAATTAACCCTCGTGACCGTACTTACTTTCCAGCAGCAAATTTTGCAACATCACCAATTTGCTGTGCAGCTGCTCTCCGCTCCGTATTACGCGCTGCCCCGAGCTCAGTATCAAGAGCTTGATCACGATGAACGAGATCAGCGTGACAGATATAGAAAAGAAGTTGAGTCCAGCAGGCGATGGTATCTGACAACAGAAACAAATTTACATTTGCGGGTGGTAGGACCTTGTGCAGGGTCCGTCCGGATCGCTACCACCATCTTATCCATTAACCTACCGCCAAATAGCAGTGTTCGCATTGTTGTGTTCCGGTTTGGGGATAAGAGAGCCGGTGAAATGACTAGCATAGAGGCATTCCATCTTAGTCCTCAGGGTTGGCAACGCATTTGCAGTCTTAGGATTGCATTGCATTCTTGTGAATGCGAATGTCTATGGGTCACAGTTTCCACTTACCATCAGGTGGCCTGTGTGCTCGTTTGTCTACTCTATGCCATAAAAAAAAAAAAACAATAGTATAAATACCATGCGGTATTGAGATCATATAATGAGACGAAAATTATAAAGGGCGTCGGTGGCTTAGGGTCGTTTTTAATCATCTTGATCGAGATGTCGGTTAGATACTCGTATGTCAAAGTTAACGTCAGGCCATAGAGAACTGTGATTTTGTACGCATCTTGGGAAGAGCATTACAGCTGAGAGCAGTTTATTAACACGAACCTTAGTGGCTTGTAGAAATGATGCCAGATCGTAAGGTACCAAGTGTGATCGAAAGTGATCACTGTGTATTTGTACAGTCACC
>CAWYPN010000389.1:0-44313 GCA_963966035.1 Acleris laterana
AACCGCTCCTCCTTCCACCCCTCGGGATAGTAAGGTATCCGCGGACGGTTGAGAGCATATTGGTTTCGGATACTATGCTATCGTCGGACGGTCAAGTGGATAAAAAAAAATACCTATAATCCTACAAGTTCATTACATATAATGTTCTACAGTTTTAGTAAATCGCAGTGTAAAACTATATTGAATTAAAAGAAAATTTATCTAATTTGTTAAAGCTAGAGTAGTTGAGTTAGGTTACCTCAGCAGCATCCTTAATTTTTTTAGGTACCAGGCCAGCATAATCTTCGCCACAGTGCTTACAGAATGACAACAGTATAGGTATGTTGTTGGGCTCCTCTTTGTCCATAGTAATCAGTACAGTCAACACATTCCCCAACAAAGGCAAACCTATTTTATTAGGAAATATTCCTACTGCCACAAGTTCCGCATAAAACCTAATGTCTACACGCAATTTAGATGAATTTGTTATCTTGTCTGTAACTTTCAGAAGTTTCTGCCAATTTTCAAAGAAATTTGACGAGAATTCTGAGTATGTGCGATGTAAAGCTGAACATAAATTAATGGCAGCTGGAATGTCAGACATCTTTAACTTTGCTTCAGCTATTGCAGCTGCTACCTCTGAGATGTACTTTGTTAGGTTTAGTGCGCTAAAATCTTTGAGCAGTACATCCATTTGAATTGCACTAAATGATTTCAACTTTTTTACAAAAGTTGTATTCTTTTTCAAACCTGAGTCTAATTTAGAAAAATGGTTTTCTGGTGGCCTGACACAATTCAGATTCAGATTCCTCATGTCAGATTTTTGCTTGATCCGAGCCTCTAGGTTAGTTATATATTCGGTAAGAGCAAGTTTCTCATTCTCTTCCGTGTTTTCACTAGAGTCTTCCACCGCTTCATCCTTCCCGGTCTCATTTTCGATAGTGCTCATTATTAGAGGTCAGGTATTACCACCGCTACATGTCATAAAAAAGTTAAAAAAATGTCTGTTGTTATTCACAATATTTATTTATTTCGTTTGTGATCCACGCACATCAAATCATAATGTCACAAACATTTATTTTCACGATGACATTTGTGCGAGTTGCTGACATTAAACGTGTGTATTTTTAGAAACCACAGTTACGTACATGTGAGCGTTTTAAACGATACTTCCATGATACTTCTAATGCGACTTAGAGGGAGAATATACTCTGTTTACAGATTATACTCTAGATGTTTGTTTATACTCTGTTTACAGGAAGAAACAATCCATTTAAGTTTAAATGTAATTTTTATATGTCATAATATTTTATTGGCCCTGTGTAAATATTCTAGTTTTTAATTATAAGTGTTTGATTGTTTTTATACTTAATAATAGTGTCTAGTTAAAATGATTTGTAAAAAGTAGTTTTTCAATATCCAAAAATTAAAAAAAAAAATCCAAAAAAAACAAGACTGTCACTGTCATTTTAGGTTAGTTTCTCACGTACCTATTGGAGTTTACAATATTTTTTTATAAATATGTGTGGAATAATATGTGAAATGTGTTTTTCTGGAGCAAATAAGTTTCTAGTACGTACCGTCACTAATATCCCCATTTAAATAAAAAACATGTAGCGCCAAATTTAAATTAATTTATGATGTTTTGTTTTTATCAGGATCATAGTGTGCTGCAAAGAATTACAAATAGAGGACCAGATTGTGTCCATACCTCAAACTTATGCACCAGTGATGGAGCTCGAGTGTCGTTCTGTGGCGCGGTGTTGTGGATGCAAGGATTGCAGCTGACGCAGCAGCCGGTAGAAAATGATCGGGGAATCCTCCTCTATAATGGAGACATATTTGATGAATCTTGGGATGACAATATTTCAGATACTTTAACCATAATGAATAAACTGACTCATAGAACTGTAGGTAATAAAACATATATTTAATTTGAGTATATTTCATTACAACCGAATTACTTAGTTCAATTTCTATTTGACTAAATCTGTAATTGACTCTGTCCTATAGTGCCTAAATGTTCCATTCTTAAAATACTCAGAAATACCTGTATATTATTTTTTATACATTGGAATCTTAGAATGACTTAAACCCAAAATCTGAAAGGCAAAGTGTCTTTTTTAAAATATTGGATAAATAAATATTGACAGGATATTAAATCCGTAATGAAAGAAGGCTATCAACCTTTTCAAACTTCAGTTATTTAAAGGTGGTTTGAATTTGAGTTATATTAGGAATCAGGTATTTTGGTTAAAAACATTACTATATTCCTACATTTAAGAACTATGATACAAAGTAACTTTGAGATTTAGATTATATTTTATTATGACATTAAGCTGTAATGAAACCTACTCTTCAATTTAGTTTTGTTTAAGTATCTCAACTTCACAAGAAGTGGATAATCTGTGTTTTTATTACTTTTTCAGGTTGAACCTGCAGAGCAATGCATTGTCAATGAGTTGAAATCATTAAGAGGTCCTTTTAGTATCATTTATTATGACAAGTCTACTGAAAATTTGTACTTTACCAGAGATAGAATTGGCAGGAGTAGCCTACTTTTCAATAAAACTGATAGTTCTATAGTTATAAGTAATGTTTTAGGTAAGTTAACAATAAACAATAATCAAGTAAATTTAATACTAGAAATGTATTATGATAGGTATTACTGTACATATTTTTTTCAGGTCGGAAATACAACTGTGTTGAAGTACCAGCTACACATATTTATATTTTGAATATTAAAACAAAAAGAGTTAAATTATATTCTTGGCTAAATAATGAAACAGATGAGTACTTAATTGAAGAGTTATATGATTCCTTCAAAAGGCAACAAAACATTCCTGATGAAGATTTCACAGTTGATTCTGTGATTGATCCAAATTACAGTGATGAGGTGACTATAGAGTAAACTATCTACTCTGAATATGTTTATAATGAGTGGAACCTGTTGCATCCCCTAATGACTGTTTGTTGTAACAATTGTTTGGTTGAAAATCTTTTCATCTAACAGCCTTTTAGATTGATATTACAGTATTTAATAAACATATTATATTGTGTAGTTTACTGTTTAGTTAAGTTAGGTTAGGTTAGTTCAAAACAAAACAAAAACAAAATGTTTTAATTCTAAAATTCCACTAAATGATTTTCGACCAAACTTAATTATGCTATTTGATATAGACCCTTAATGGTTATTTTATAGACGTAATAAACTCTTTCAATTTCAGGAGGGTGTAATAGAGTACATAAAATCAGCAGCCGAAAATAAAGTAAGCAATATAAAAGTGATGACTGAACTTTTACAACATACAACTATTAAAACAACTGTTAAAAAACTCACAACGCTGCTAGAAAAGAGTGTAGAAATCAGGTTAAGAAGGCAACCCAACAAGTGCAAGGAATGTTTACTTGATGCAGCTAACTTTTGTACACATGCCACTATAGGTGTCCTGTTTTCAGGCGGTTTGGATTGTACAATCTTGGCATTTTTGGCTGACAGATATGTCTCCCAAGAGCAAAGTATAGATTTAATAAATGTAGCATTCAAGAAAGACACAAGAGGGTCTTATGATGTGCCAGATAGACTAACTGGAAGGCAATCTTTTGAAGAACTGAAAGCTTTATGCCCATCAAGGTAATGTTACTATTTAAAGGTGTTTTTTTTCTTTATTATATTACCTGTATGCAGCTGCAGTCTCATTTTAATCCATGATTTAATTAATTAATTATAACTTAATTACAATAAACGCAGTAATATACAAATGTTGGACTTAATGCCTAATGGTATTTTCTACCAGTCAACCAGTTGGTAAAATAGAAAAATAATTAAGATTGTTAGGATTTTTTTTAATTAATCGCCACGCCTTGCAAAACTAGTAAGAGTTGCGTTTTTTTTACTAATTTAATATTTGTAGAGTATGGAATTTCAAAGAAGTCAATGTCTCGCAAGAAGAGCTAGAGGAGTTTCAAATAAAATCAATTGCGGACCTAGTGTATCCAAGGAAAACTATCTTGGATGAAAGTTTAGGGTCAGCTTTATGGTTTGCTTCACGTGGACAAGATAGCAAAAGCGTGTCACCTTGCAGGGTAAATATATAACCCATATAATGATAGTGTATTTATTTTTAAATTACTACATTTTCACAAGCAGGTTAATCATTTACGCTTATTACATTTTACAGGTTTTGTTGTTGGGTTCTGGTGCTGACGAATTATTTGGTGGCTATAAAAGGCATTATAATGCTTTCAAACGCCACTCTTGGCCGGGTCTGCATGCCGAGCTTAACCTGGACTGGAAAAGGATATCATTTAGGAACCTCGCGCGCGACAACCGCGTGATATGCGACCACGGCAGGCAGCCTCGGATGCCTTATCTGGATGAGCAACTCACGGATTATGTGCTGGGATTGAAGCCATGGCTTAAGTAAGATCTCAAGTTCCAAATACATAATTAAGTCTTGAACTGAAGAGGTTAAGTCGCTTCCTCCTCGTGTTTTCTTCTGTGCAAAATGTGAATTAAAAAAATATTTATCTTTTTATCATCTAAGTGTGAGAAGTATTTTCCTATAGGTACATATAGTTATCCCAACCTTAACATTTATTAACATCACATCTTTACCTGAAATTTCGAATCTAGTATTTTTGGAATGAGCAATTTAAGTTATATCTTAGATAGCCTGTAGGATTACATGAGTAACATTATTTTCTTAGCTAAAATAGTGATTGATGACCATTTTCAGATGCTACCCCAGTGATGAGCTCGGCCCTGGCGTCGGTGACAAGCTTCTGCTAAGGCTGCTCGCCTTCAACATAGGTTTAAGAGACGTGGTGACTCTTCCTAAAAGAGCCCTCCAGTTTGGATCAAGAATAGCCAACAAGAAAGAGAAGGGGAGTGATATATCAAAAACTTTTTTAAACAATTGAATAAATGTTGGCTGGGATTTTCTTTACCTGAGTTTCGTTTTATACTATACCTACTAGCTGTTGTCTTGAATCCGCCCGCGTAGTGACCTTCCTCAGGGTTCAAGCTATCTTTGGACCAAATTTCATCTATCGCTTCAGCAGTTTTATCGTGAAAGCGTAATAAAGTAAACAGATAAAGTTACTTTTACTTTTGTTACTTTGACTTTGTCCAATCCAATTTTCCGTTATAAAAAGTAGCCCATGACCAGACTATAATCTATCTCTGTGCCAAATTTCATCCAGATCTGTTTAGCCACTATTTATATTTACTTCATGCCAGATGAAGTCCTGACAAACATCCATCCATCCAAAATTCGTATTTATAATAGTAGTAAGAGGTAAGATTGGTATGGCTTGCTATATTTCTTTGTTGGTTTCTAAACATTTTTGTCTTTTTATGTGGCATCTCTAGATTCCATAGCCTTTAGTTAACTACTAACACACAAAAGCTTATTGAAACCAGGGACCGGCCCGCTATCCCATTCAAGGGGTTTTCGAAAGGGTTTTTATAAGGATTTATTTAGAAAAGCCGTATCGCTTGAAAGCCATTTGATCTGCTTTTTAAAGTGGTATTTATAAGGGTTACCCTTACCAAATCCGTTCCGTGTACGTCTTGCTCGATTTTGCTTTTGTAGCGCTATATTCTGAGTGATACCAATATCCCTTTAACTTAAAAAAGCTGTTCTATTGCTTTTAAAGCGCTACTTTTAAGGGTTACCCTTATATTTGGTTATGCAATAAGAGGGATATCAATTTACTGCTGCTCTTTAGGTTTCCCTTATGTGATGGCTAGTTTAACAAACAACAAAGCCATGTAATTCTTCAAAAAGGGTTATTCTTTTAGTGGGTTGTACTTAGAGAGGCAAGTCTTTTAAAGACTTTTATCGGGGAATGGGTGGTCGGGTCCCTGATTGAAACATAGGATGGATTAGATAAGACTATATAATGAACTATATAGGGTCTAATTTATAAGAGACAGCTGGGATTGGAAGGAGTGGATATCGCAAAATGGGCAGTTTTAATAAAATTAGAATATAGATATTTTGTTCTTTAATATTTGCATTTTCTGTCTTACAATGAAATTTGTAGTGTTTCCTAAGACCACTGTGTGAAGTATAACTCTTTTCACAGTGACTACAGCTATATGGCTTGGCTCCTGTGTGTGTGCGCATGTGGGTGTGCACATCACCAGAGCGTTTAAATCTTCGGCTGCAAGTGGGACACGAATATTTCTTTTCATCACTGTGAATTCTCATATGCCGTAGTAGATCTTGACGTTTTGTGGATGCCTTCCCACAAATTTCACATATGAATGGCTTTATGCCTAAGTGCGTTCGCATGTGCACCTCTTTATGTTCAGCTCTAGTGAATGTCTTGGAGCACAGCTTACATGAAAACTGTTTAATTCCAGAGTGTGTTGCAATATGCTTTGATAAAATTGATCTATTGTTCACTATGTGACCACATATTTCACATTGGTATATTTTGTCATTTTCTTTACACAATTTTGTAGACTGTTTTCTTGCTTGTGGTTTATCAGTATTGGACAAAATAACAATATCTTTCAGCTCTGATGTTGCTGTATTTTCCTCAACTTTAACTGGAGTTTGATTATTGAAGTAATCTATATAAAATGATGAGTCTGCATTATTATCAGATAGCCATGAATCAAATGGGTTTTTTAAATCATCTAATTTGTTAAATAAATCACATTCTAATTTAACATCCATCTTAATACTGTCCAAGTCTGCATCATCAAAGACTAGTTTGGTAGGCGTACTTGCGAAGGTCTTCATTGTTCTTAGCTTAGCATCAACATATAAACACCGTTGTTTAAAATCATAAAAGTTCTTTATGTTTTTCTCACATATTTTACAAATTACACCAGGTAAGCTATCTTCAGTACTCACCTGAAAGAAAAAAAAGACGGGGTACATGACTGTATGTTTATTCCCAATCTGAATTATGCTTTACAAAAGTGAATAATCATACCTTTAAGTCTAGACAGAATTTGATTTTTTTATCAAGAGTAGTATCACCATCAGTTTTAAATAAATCTGTTAGTGTTTCAGTACTCATACAGAGCCTACAGGATATTTCAGATTCAACCATGTTCAATGACTTCATTATCTACTTCCTATTATTCTAATTTTAACGAATTCGTGGTTTCGGTGTTTTGTTTCGATTTAACTAAACGCTTTGTGTACAACAACACGCACACCCAACAGCATTTATTATGAGCATGAGCAATTATGAGCATACCGCGAATTCGCGGACTGTCATTGTCATAAAAGGCGAAAGATTTATTCGTTTTGAAGGGAAACCAGAGTTGTCATTGTCATCTGCACAGTAGTGCACAGGTAAGAGTATGTATGTCTTAAGTAGTGTCGTGACTGAACTGTCAGTCATTTCCAAATCGATAATATTTTATTTAGGTAGGGCCTGTTTCGTAATCGACGAGTAAATTAGTCTGTTATTTAAAGATAGCTATATGTCTCCTAGTCTTTTTTCAAGTCTGAGAAAGAGAAAGGGCTAAATTTATCTGTCAAATGTTTTACTGGTCGATTGTGAAACAGGCAGTAAGAGGCACGGATTAATAAGGGATGTCTAAAGAATTGGGGTACATACAAGCTAGAGGCCCTATTTTGAAAGTTCGAAGTTACGTTAACTCCATCCTTTTCTCTCAATTTAGTCACAGCGACACAAGACAGGGACTTTCATTATTTAGTCGAAACATTTGTAAATAAATGATCTATCCCATGGATCTATCGCACCGAAGCATAAAATACTCTGAAGCAATGTTTTTAGACGCAGTGACGCGTCTGCTGACTACTCACGTCCATAAGAACGCCATGTAATCAAACGTATCCTACAATCTGTGCATATAATTACTTCGATTGTGTACTAGGTGCTTTATGCTTACAGACGAAACTTTCAATTTGATTTGGCATTTCATTTTATTTCTAATCTGTCTTTATTACAAAAATGGCTGCCAACCGTCGAAAGCAAGACGACAAGAATTTAGAAATTTTACGTGAACTTATATCTATCAACGGGAATAAATATTGTTTAGATTGCAACCAAAGAGGACCAACTTACGTAAATTCAACAATCGGCTCATTCGTGTGCTCGAAATGTTCGGGAATGTTGTAAGTATAATTTTGTGCGTTATTGTGTTGTTGCTTTTGTTACAAATTAGATCAACAAACTTCTTCAACTAATTCTGTCTGCACGATATTCTTGCAGACGTGGCCTTACTCCGCCTCATCGTGTAAAATCGATTTCAATGGCCACATTTACCCCGGAAGAGATAGAATTTATAAAAGTGAGAGGAAACGATTACTGTCGGCGCGTTTGGCTAGGACTATACGAGGGTGAAAGTGTGAACTTTACTGATGAACAAAGTGTCAAAGATTTTATGTCTGATAAGTATGAAAAGAAAAGATATTATCTAGAGTCTCCGCTAAATAATGCGCCGGTCACAAACGGAAGTTTATCATCAAAGAATAAATCTAAAGCTAAAACCGGAAATGTTTCGGCCAGTTCTGCTCAGCTGATAACGATAGCAAGTCCACTGACAAAACCCACGATGAACAATAATACATTGGTCAACGCGCCGCAGTTTGGAAGCGGTGTGTTACCAGCAGGCCATGACAACTCCAGTATCAAGATTGCTCGACCTGTGCACAACGCGGCGCAGCCCGCGCCTGTTAGCGCTCCCGCCCCAGTACCTGAGTAAGCCGTGATTCCTTCAAGAGTTCAAGAGTTCAAAACTAATTCTTTGGATTAGCTTTAGAGTAATTTTTTGATAGAATTGTAGTTCTTGGACTTGAACATTCATAATTCTCAGTAATGTAATCTTGTTTCCATTTCAGTTTTCCTGTTGATTTTGCAACTGCAGATATCTATAACAGTAGCCAGTTCAACAACAATTTAAACAACAATTTTACTTCCCAATCATCAACAAACACACCAGCTTTTTCAGCTTTCACAACGCCATCTACTGCAAGTAAGTGTATCTTTAGTGCATCAGTAAATAATGAATACAGTATACTTTATTCATAACACCCTTGATTGTTATGAATTTTGTTGTATATAATGAAATTTCATTCCCTTTCATGGTTGTTATTGTTATAGTAGAAACCCACTGTATCTTCATTATACAACAACTGTACTAAATGTGTGAATCTGACTAAATATTTTATTACAGATGATCGCTATGCAGCCTTAGCAGATTTAGATCATGCACTAAGACAACAGAATATGAAGACATTAGGTTTGTTTTATATTATAGGGTAAATCGTCAATAACTGGCCACTTGAGAAAATGTGATAATTACTAGCTACCAATTAGCAGGCGCTGTTTGTAAACAAAACTTTGTCAGTAGTCCGGATAATAATAACTGGATCTAGGTATTCTAGTTTAATTGCACAAATATCAGCATTCATTTTGCAAATATTATTGCAAAGTGGCCAGTTACTGAAGGTGGCCAATAATAAATGATTTACCCTACATAATTTAAATCTTTCATGTTATGGTTTGTTATTGTTTGTAGTGTAATTAATTAAACTTGAGTTTAATTTTTAGAGGAAGGTAACAACATAAGTAGCAAGAATCCATTCCAAAGTGCATCAAATAATGATTTGTTTGGAAACAAGAATCCTTTCTTCAATGGCGGCTGGAGCTCCACTCCTGCGGCAGTGCCTGTTAATCCATTCATGGTGAGTGCCACTTAACACTGTTTCCATAATTGCCTTGAATTTTTTTAAAACTAACACTGTTTTTGGGTGTGGGTCTATAATGTAAATGCTCATTGCCTTGGTTGCCTTTGATTAGCATAGTTTATAAGATATAATGTAATACAGTAAAAACAAAAATGTTTTTTATACGGTTATACGGCATGGATATAAAACTAAATGGATAGGCCCATTTTCTTGTCATGTGAATTTGTGCATAAAATGCACACAGAAACATGTAAAAAACTAGAGTAATTTAAATGATTTTATTGAAATTGGAATTATTACAAATAAAATGCTCCTTCTGCTTATCAAGAGGAAATAATCATATTTTACCCATCAGTTCAATAAACTTTTTATCTTATAATTCCACATTTTTATTTTGGTGAATTTTCCAATTATTCACACTTGCTACTTTAATCATTAGTACTTTATATCCAATATCTATGTAGGAAACATTATAATAAAGATTCATTATTGACGACGCGCTGGCCTTGTTGGTAGTGACCCTGCCTACGAGGCTAGCGGTCCTGGGTTCAAATCCCGGTAAGGGCAGATATTAGTGTGATGAGCGTGAATATTTGTTCCTGAGTCATGGATGTTTTCTATACATTTAAGTATGTATTTCTCTATATAAGTATTTATATTGTTCTCTAGTACCCATAGTACAAGCCTTGAGCTTAGTTTGGGACTAGGTCAATTGGTGTGACATTGTCCCCTGATATTTATTTATTTATTAATGTTGGTTAGTGATATTGATTGCATTGATGTTTTTTTTTCAGCCATCATCAAACACTGGGACATTTATGAACAACAAAAATCCTTTCCTTTGAGGTGCCTGTCCTTTAGTGCGTGGAGACAAAGAACAAAATATAGCATATGATATTTGCAGATAAATCAAAATCATCATAAAGCACAAAATAAGTTACAAATATATTATAAAGAGATGTTTTTGATACAGTATACATATGATATATAATTATTATATATACATTTTTCTCGGTGATACTATGTATATACGGCATTATGACTATTATATATGAATGCGTTAGTATTATATTGTGCTTAATAAGATCAACGGAGTGCCTCTACATGCCTTAAAATTATGTCATTAGTTAAGTGTTAGGCCATTGATGGTATAATTGTTGAAGTATTATATTGTATCAGGATTAGTTCAAAAACAAATAAGAGGGATTGTTGCTCGGCCTAGCCTATTTGTTAACAATTGTTAGCTTGAAATGCTTAGTAGTATCTTGTCTAGATTGACTCAAGCTATTCCAAACAAATTGTATTTTTATGCAGCACTGTTTTTGCCAACTTGGTTTTTACTAGTTGTGATACTGATTATAGTGTGTGATGTATAATATTGTGTTAACATGTAAAAGAAAAATGTTATTATGAATTTGTAAACCACAGATAATTTATTCTGGTACATGTTGAGTCTGCTCTATGAGATACTAGTATGCATCTCCATATTAGGTAAGTATTTAGGTTAGTGGGTGAGTCAGCAGTAGGCTGGGGTGAAGTCATCGCGCGAAGTGGCCTTATTTGATAGTCAGGAGGAGTGAGCTTAGTAACAAAACTTATGAAATATCAAAGTTAACTCTGAACAAACCTATATTTACTATTGTAAATGTTTTTAGTCATTACTTTCTCGTCTATACTGCGATCCTAAAGTAAACTGCACTAGAATTATTATGGAAAACGACCAGAAAGAAACATTTTTTATTAAAAATCTTCATTGTAATCATGTGGAGTTAAAAGTATTAAACGGTCACATATAAGCACAAAAAATATTTAGAAAACTTAAGTATGTAAATGGTTGCATAGAATATTAATCTATATTCGCGGTAAAAAAAAAGTGATAAAATTTATACAATAATGTAAATTGCAGCTCTATGACCAATATGGTTCACCTTTTATAGTAATAACGGCGTAAAGCGAAATTTAACACCGAGGTGTATCGGGGTTTCAAGTACTATTATTTTATTATACAGGGAGTTAGGTATTGAGTGGATAACCCTTGAACTACGGATAGAGGGCACTGGGTACGTTATGAAAAAGTTAAAATAGGTTAAGGTTCTTGAGATATTTTTGCAACAAAAAGTTTTAAATTCTACGTCATGGGGGATACAAACGGTTATGGGGAAAAAATTTGGGTAGGCGTGTATTTTTTTTCATATTTTGGCATTTTGATTTTAAATTCTAAAGACAATTACTATTTTTTAAATTGTCAATAAATTGGTATGATTTTAAGCTTATTGGGAATTAGACGCTAATGTATTTTTTTTTCACCATGACTGCTGAAATCAATGTACGATTGAAAACGCAAAAATTAAGTATGCGATTATTATTTCTATACGATGTAGTCTCACAAAAATCGTGATGCTTATCTGATAACACAAGTATCCGAGAATATTAAGGAAAAATATAAAAATTGTTGAGAATGGTGTTATGATCAAAATATTAAACAGTTCAAATAATTATCTCGAAAATCGTGCGACTTTTACTAAACCTATTTTAGTTTTTTCATTACGTCCTAAGGGCCCTCCATCCGTAGTTCGAGGTTTATCCACTCAATACCTAACACCCTGTATACTACTGATAGTTTTAAAAAAACAAGATCAATTAATGTCACATTATATCTATTGAAAACCGTGCCGCAGTTGGTAGGTATTATGAAGTTTTATCCGCGTATAGCGGGGTACATCATCGCGCTATTTTAAATCCACGTTAAACAATCATTATTGTAACTCCGTATATAAAATGCTTTCTAAATTAACCCATTATTTAGTGTGTCGTTGTAATGACCTTTTTGTAAATTAATTTAACCATCTTTGACGATTAAAACTTTTCCGTAACGGGAAAATATAGGGAAATATTTTTTCGCGAAGAAATGTTTTGTCTATAATGAAACAATGATAAAACTTTTATTCCATTAAAAATCTTCAGTCCAGTACGTACCTTATAAAATACATATAAAAATGCAGGTCTAATCCTTCTCGTGCAGTGTACATTCCCAGATATTATTACGTTGTCGAATCGTGTAAGCAACGGTTTCCATACAAAATACAGTAAAAATCAAAAAAGTGTTCAGATGTTTTTATGGGTTGCCAGTTTTTATTAATATTTTAATACAGTGTAGTTATTTATCTAGGACAGTTTGTGGAATCATTGTGTATGTGGTAGTAATTGATTGTGTATATTTATAGGCTTTAACAACATACACGGACTACTAATGCAACAATGTTATTTTACCAACTGCATGAAGTTAAATCTAATATGAAGTTTAAGAGGCTTGTTAATTTGTTTTATCAAAATGAACTGTTATTTTATTCCTTGATTAATGTGCATGTCTCTTTTTATTATAAATTGACATTTTACCTTGTGTTTATTATCGTTCATCGTCTTTATGTCCAGTCACTGTTATTGCTGTCTGTTAAATATCATTAACCCATGACAACATAGAATATTTTTTGTAATTGGTTTAATTATAGGATGAAATAGATCTAGCAATGTAGGTTTGATCGGACCGGCGGGTTGCGACTTGCATGGTAGGAATCGCTAATGCAATTCAAGTGTCTGCTCGCATATCCGTGGATGTTCCCAAGCTCAGGCAGATTCTGTCCGATTATAACAAACTGGCTTATATTGCTCAACCTATGTAGTAAAGCTGGGTGTCTTGCTGTAGAGTAGCTTGATATCTGAATTTCTTACCACTAACTACTTGATCATGATTTGTTTTTATATTTTTGTTGAAATACTATATACAAATAACACTTTCACCAGAAAATTCAAAAGGGTTTCAGGGTGAAAAAATACAGATCAAAAGGGTATTTCAGAGATGAATGATCAGAAATCATCTTAATGAGCTCTCAAATCATGTGCTGATCTGGTCTGTGATTTTAAGCAAAATTTTTCTAGCAATCTTTAGAGAACAATATTTTCTATCAATGCACTACTATTTATTAATTAGTAATTAAATAATGTATTGTTTTTTATTTGCGCACCAAGATCTGTTATGTTGTATTAATGGTGTAAAGAATAAACACGTTTTTTTAACAATATTTTTTTATTACACTTGCTTATGGTACGGGAAGGATAAACCGATTTACAGAACATTATTCCCTCTTCACCCGTGGTACGGTTGGCGATGTCCGGTTGCCCAATATGTATATTTTAAAATCAAATTTAACAATGTCGACGGAGCTCCGCTACGGCGGAGCTCCTATTTCTGAGTGTTATGGCCCTTCGGGCCGGCTGAAGAATTAACACAACCTAATCCTACCTCATATTTTTCGTACTTATTACTGACTGTTTTGGTCGACCGGACATAGCCAACCGTACCGCGGGTGAAGACAACATATTTAAATTAAACCGATTCTGTCAAACTTTAATCAGCAGGTCGACGTTGGACATTTTTGTACCTTATTCCATTGAAATAAGGTGCAAAAATGTAAACATTCTGACGTCAGATGTACATTTCCTGACCAACAATGTTGTTTATTTACACTTAAACTACCGAGATCTTTTAGAGAGTTTTTTACATTTTAAATTTGCTGTTTCTCCGAATGAACATGGGCGTGGAGAAGTTGTCGGGCGTGACGCTCGGGCTAGCCAGCGGGGTCTTGTCGCGGGCAGTGGACGCGACGGACGCGACAGACGCGACGGACGCGGCAGACACGGTGGACGCGTTCTTGATGGCGTCTGGCACATCCTCGTGAGAGCAGTGCGGCTGTGATGACGACGCTGCCAATCGTTTCTCCGATATCGTTTTCAATAAGTTTTTACCAGCTTCTTTGGTCTGGAAATAAATTTTCATACTTTTAATATTTCTAAATGATTTAATTAGGCGTGGGATAATTTAAGCCACATTACATTACACACCACAATTAAAAAAAAACAAATGTGATTTTTTTTATTTATAATCGTGCGATTTCAAAATAAGGTACCGTGTCATTTCGTACGTAGAAATAAATACTTGTATACTTATAAAGAAAACACTCAAGATTGCAACAAATACTCGCGATCATCACACGAATATCGAACCTGTGTTGGTTAGCTTTGTAGGTATCACTTCCACCTAGGCTTACTGCGTAGTCTTTGACGAGACTATGCTTACCGTGTCGTGCTCCAGGCACTTGTAGGCGTAGTGCGCGGCGTGGTCGAGCAGCGAGAAGCGCAGGTAGTACTGCGCCAGGTAGCGCAGCGCCGGCGGCAGCTCCTTGCTGCCCGCGTTGCCGGCGTCCTGGCACGCCGCCGTGTACGCCGCCGCCGCGCTGTTCGGCATGTTCGATTTCTCGTACAGCCTGACAAAATCTCCATGTTAGCCACGCAAATAATACCAACATTACATTGTTGAAACTCTAACGGTGAAAGAATTACACATGTGGCGCTATCTTGGAACTTAGGGATCTTTTATCGTGTCGCCTCCAAAAAAGAACCCTTTAATTACTTTGCTTTTCTTGAATAGAGTTTTATAGATTTTAAACACAAACTGTCTAAAAATATTTGGTAAATTTAAGTATAATAATAACTAACGTTAACGCTATGGCTATCAACTGTAATTATAAAACCGAGAACTTTTATAAGTACACTAGCTATCCGCGCCCGGCGTCGCCCGGGTGTGACCTTATGAAATTTACTTTACGTTCTATTCTCGGACCTACTGAATATACACACAAAATTTCAAAAGAATTGGTCAAGCCGTTTCAGAGGAGTTTTGTTACAAACCCTGTTACACGAGAATTGTATATACAGTTGTGGTCAACTAATTAGGGACACACACGGCAAACTATGTAAACGTTTATTTAAATTCTTACGAACTTCAAAATTGGGTAATTTCCCGGCTCAATTAATTTTCAGTGTTTGCTTACATTTATATACTACAGATATTTATACACAATGAAAAACAAAGTATAGTAAATAAAATATTTAATACGAAATAACAAACAAATGGTTAATTTAGGCATTTTACAGCTGGACATTTAATTAGGGACACGGGGGTAAACGTTAAATAATGAACAAAAACAGAAGTATTTACATATAAATAATTGTGTAAATAAGAAATTTAAACAACCCCGGCTGAAATGAAAAAAAAAATAGTAACCAGTAGCAAAGCCTTTATTTTTAATAACAGCTTGACACCGGCGTGGCATGGACGATATCAGTTTACGGCATATCTCCACAGGAATGTTAGTCCATGCTTCATTGAAGGCTTCGTAAAGCTCATCTAAGGACTTAGAGCGATAGCCAGCAACCCTTTTCTTAATCTCATGCCAAAGGTGTTCGATTGGGTTAAGGTCTGGGCTATTTGCCGGCCAGTCTAGAACCGAAACGGATTGACTGGTAAGGAACGCCTTGACAGATCTTGCAGTATGCTTTGGGTCGTTGTCATGCTGGAACGTCCAAATAACCGGAAGGTGTTCCTCGGCATAGGGTAACATGGTTTCCTCCAATATAGTTCTATACTGAAACTGGTCTAAATTGCCCTCAACTTTCCTGATGGGCCCGCATCCAAGTCCAGAAAATGACCCCCAAATTTTTATGTTTCCTCCGCCATGTTTCACTTGTTTTTTTGTGAATCTTGGATTCATTTCTGCGTTTACTGGTCGCCGTACATAATGTCTGCCGTCTGATGAAACCAGATTGACCTTGGTCTCATCAGAGAATAAAACATGTTGCCATTGGGAATAAGTCCAATGTTCATATTTACGAGCAAAAGCCAGACGTGCGTCCCGATGTTGTTTTTTTAATAAAGGTACTTTGCGAGCTATTCTTCCAAGTAGCCCCGCTTCTTCTAACCGCCGTCGTACTGTCCTCGCTGACACGCCTGCAGTTATGTGTGCCCCATATAATTCGCTTTTTATAGAAACTGAGCCTTTAAAAGGATCGGCCTTAGCCAATCTCACCATCATCCTATCCTCTTGGGGAGTTGTTTTTCTTGATCTTTTTTTTCTGGGCACATTTTGAACAGTTTTATTGCGTCGCACATGTTGCACTGCGTTATACACTAAGTTCTTAGAGCATTTTAAATGGTCTGCTATCCTCCGATAAGACCATCCACGCTTAACAAAGTTAACAACAATATTTCGCAATGTTTCATCACAGTTTTTGTTTTTACCCATCTTTTTTTCAATAAATTACACTCGAAAGAGGAAAATTGTTAACTCAAATGCCGCGGAAGGAACAGAAAATTGGAACACCAAAAAATAATTCAAGCAAAGTTTTTAAATTTCGAAAATAGAACACAGAGTCTGAGTCCGTCCCTAATTATATGACCGGCCAGTCTGGTTGACAAAAAAGGTTTGTATTGTATTTTATGAGACGATATTTATATGGTCTGTAAATTAACTCGTGTATCATATTATTTTAGTTAAGAAAATAACTTTAGCTACCCGTTATTGAAATAAATCATTGAAGTTTTAAGAAAAAAATATTAATAAGGAATTATGAAAGTCAAAACTCTGTGTCATCACCAAGTGTCCCTAATTAGTTGACCACAACTGTATATTAGATAGGAACACTTTCGTGTATTACATTTTTAACAGTAACAAATAAGATAAAACCTACCTGGCTAATTTGAAAAGTGCCATGCCTTCTATGTCACCAGTACTGTGTGCCTTATAATAGCATTTAAGAGCGTTTGGTATTTTGTCCATTTTCTCGTAAGCTTCACCTAAAGACACGAGCATTCTTGAATCGTTGGGCTTTAATTGCGCCGCCCTTGAGTAATAATAAATGCAGTAGCCATTCAATCCTAGTATTTCGTAAGCCTGGCCGAGGCCGTTCCAAGCTCGATAATCATTTCTATCCACATCTGAAACACAATATAGTCCAAGTTAGCATCAATTTATAATGATGAATGATCATGTGTTCATGCACCAATTATTCTGCCCGCAGGAGACTGGGCTTGCGTAGGTTTCAATCGATCAACCGAACCATACATAATATCCATATATCCCAAAAACCGACATGTGAACCCTGCAAGGGATGGCATCCCTGTTAAATACTTGGATTGCACTTTAAAATTTTCAATAAAAGCACATTTAAATGGTCTTGTTGGTTAATATCGGTTTTTGGGATACCTATATTTAAAATAATTATATATTTACCTATGGCTTGTCTGTAACACTGGATGGCAGCATTGGAGTTCTGCAGCTCAATGAACTCGTGCCCCATGAGGATCCAGGCGGACAGGTACTGCGGGTCGACGGACAACGCTCGCTGGAAGTAAATCACCGCCTTTTGGTGTTCGCTCCGCATACTGTAGTAATTACCTGAAAAATAATAATTAACAAATGCGTTTTCTGTTGGAGAGCGCTATTTTTGAGCAATGCTAATGTGTGCATAATAATCCGGAGATGGACATGGGTTACTTTTGATGCCGTAAAATTTGTTATGCTTGATTTACACTTTGTGAAGTGCAAGTGCGAAGTTCATACATTTACTACTTGCCACTTGACAGCAAATGTATGAACTTAGCACTTTCACATCGCATAGTCTATCTGGCCTTAGTTCCAGAGGGAATACTAATAAACGACTATGCAAATGGAGTCGAAAACAAAAGCTAGTATGAACTTTTCAAATTCACCTATAACGCAGCAGGTCTCGACGCGGTACTTGTCGATGGAGACGGCACGCTGCGCCAGGTGCGCTAGCTCCATGCGCCGCTCCTTCAGGTACAGCAGGTGCGAGTACACGTCCCAGTCGTCCAGCCGGAACGGGTCCAAGCGCACCAGCCGCCCGAACAAGGCCAGCGAGGCATCCACATCTGGAAAGCAGAAATAATGCCTGATTTACACTTTGCAAAGTGCAAGTGTGACGTTCATTTGCTACTTGCCACTTGACACTCTTGACAGCAAATGTATGAACTTCGCACTTGCACTTCGCAAAGTGTGAATCAGGCCTATAGTATGCAATAAAATGAAAGACAACAGCCGTATCGCTATATACAAGAGTCACAGTTGTATACAGGGTTACTGGTTAAGTCGACCTAGATCCTTTAAGGGGTTATAGTTTCCATAATTTCTGACCACTTTTACTTGAAACACCCTATTCCAAACTTAACCGTTTTCAAGATATTTAACTTTTAAGATAACTATTCTTAAATACCATTTTTTTCCATATTGCATCATTTGTTTTAGAATCCTTGCATTTCATTCGTTTTTTTTACAACAATTATGTAGTAGATAAGTGTCTTCAACATTCTGGGTACCTAAATTACCGTTAAGTGTGCTAACCGAGTCGTATTAGATGAATGATTGCGAAAGAAGGAAAGAAATTTCCACGAAATATATTTTTCTAATAGGAATATTTCAAAAAAACTCTATGGCAGTAATACTGCAGATAATCTAAAAAACATCTAAATTTCTTCAGCTATCTAACGAGGTATGGCAATCTTGGCTATTATTAAAAATAAATAGAAATATCTTAGTTGAAAGTCGGCCAGGTAGTAGTAAAATTTTACTGTAGTACATCAATGTATGACTTTGGTCCTAGAAAACTAAATAAAATAATTCAAATACGTACAAAATTACATGTATTAAACATCACTGATTATCGCATCTACTACGGAGGAATCGCGTAAGCAGACTAATTAAACAAAAAAACAACAAAATAGGTTTTGTTTTCAGTGTCATTGGCTTTTGGCTGCCAGGTACTATGTCAATAACAATGTTCATGCTCAATGCTCAATGTAGATTAAGAAGACTATTTTTTACTACTACCTGGCAGACTTTCACCTAAGATATTTCTATTTATTTTTAATAATAGCCAAGATTGCCATTCCTCGTTAGATAGCTGAAGAAATGTAGATGTTTTTTAGACTATCTGCAGTATTACTGCCATAGAGTTTTTTTGAAATATTCCTATTAGAAAAAATTTTTTCGTGGAAATTTCTTTCCTTCTTTCGCAATCATTCATCTAATACGACTCGGTTAGCACACTTAACGGTAATTTAGGTACCCAGAATGTTGAAGACACTTATCTACTACATAATTGTTGTAAAAAAAAAAATATGAAATGCAAGGATTCTAAAACAAATGATGCAATATGGAAAAAAATGGTATTTAAGAATAGTTATCTTAAAAGTTAAATATCTTGAAAACGGTTAAGTTTGGAATAGGGTGTTTCAAGTAAAAGTGGTCAGAAATTATGGAAACTATAACCCATTAAAGGATTTAGGTCGACTTAACCAGTAACCCTGTATAATGATAGGGTTAGTCTAGATTGTAGTAAGGCGGTTATCACACTTATCACACTGCCGCCGCATCCCGTTGCGGCGTACGGAGCGACTAATTCCCGTACGACGACGAAGCACTACCGTCACGGTTTGCTCCGTATCTCCGTCCAGAGCTTGGTGTGGCGTGGAGAGTGTGAACCCTCGTGAGATCCCCGTCTCCGCACGAAGAGGAGCCAATGTGTCATACCATGCGGTTTTTGTATACAAATCAAGATTCTACAGTCAAAGAGATCCCATATGGGATAAGTTTGCCTATGTACATTATCTACATTGATGCAAACTGGTACCTCCGATACAAGTAAAGCAAATATGAAACCTTTTTTACATTATGACATCAAACGAGGTAACATTTGATAGCTCTTAAAAAAACATTAAGTATATTATCTACTTTTAGATTTGGGGACCTTTTAGGAAATATTGAATTAGAACAACATGCCCTTGCCCCTTTTTATTTTTAATTTTACTTGATTCTTACCTCTTCTGTCATGATGTGCTATAGCCATCTGAGCTATAACATAAGTACTCTTGTCAAAGCCAGCAGCAGCCAGCACCATATAGCCCTCTAAAGCCTGCTCAGACAGCTTTAGGTCCACAAATGCATGTGCTGCAAAGAAGTACATCATCCAATGTTTGGGCAACTGCAGGGAATCCAAAGCATCATATTCATTAGCCAGCCCAGCTAGTTCCACCCATGCACACCACAGTATGGGCACCGCAGTCACTGCAGCCTGCAACCTGCTTACTGCTTGGCTTCTTAGATCCAATTTCTTTAAAACTACTCCTTGTAGATACAGTAAGTATCCATCTAAGCTGTTACTATTTGTCTGAAATTTAAAGAAGTTGTAACAGATGAGTTTGTGTTACTATGTCACAGTATGTATTTGTTCCTGTCTTGAATATTTTCTATATATTTCTCTATGTATAAGTATGTTTATAATTTTCTAGTATCCATAGTATTAGTACTTAGCATAGTCCCTTGATACTTATTTATTTACTATACTCTCACAAGACTTATGTAACTTAACTAAACTTTAAAATTACTGAATAAAGCCGCAAACGCACTGAGAGTGTAGGCGGCTCAGTATGCATACTACCCCTAAGCGTGCCAAAAGCATGGCAGACATTCTTTGTATGGGAACGCACCCTACCTCGCCAACGTATTATTCTATTCAAATGGTGCCATGCCAAGGAGCGAGTCAGAAATATATAAATTAATCAAAGTTTTACATTATAGTATTTCAATATCATACACAAATAATCAAGTAAAATAACAGTGTGACATTGTTATTACCTATAAAATTAACATTAGCCGCACACATAATTAACTTAATCAATACCTTGAAGAATGAAAGCAGATCCAACAACACCTGGTCAGATTCAGTATTCTCAGTGCCAGAGTCGGTGGCATTGTCCATCCGCTTCTTCTCACTGGACATGTACTGCGAGTAGCGGTGCAGGAACACGCACTTCTGGCTCGTGCAGTTCTCTAAGAAGTGCGCTGCTCTGTCATATTCTTGACAGTCAAAATAACTTTTTGCTAACAAATAAGATTCCTTCTCCTCTGTTATTATTTCATCCTCGTATCCACCAGGTGGGTCTTCTATTTTAACTTTATGGTCCTTTAAAGCATAATTAAGCTCCGCAAGCCATTTAGTAGTCTGCATTAGACCTCGTGCAGTGCACTCCCGTATACCAATTAAAATATCTTTCCTAACCTGATCTAGGTCTACTGGGATTTCACTTTGCGCATACATTGGTAGAGGCATATTTCATGTGAAAAGATACTATTATATGTAACAGCAAAATAAAAATAATCAGAGTACCTACAGTCGGTAAACAATGTCGAAGTTCCGCTAATTCTGCTGTCAGTTGTCTTGTCAGTTAGCAGTTGTCAAAAAGGTAACTATGAAACAGATAATTCAAAACTTCGGACGCTCCATTCTTTTCACTTGTTATTCGAACTTTGATTTTCAAGGTAGGGCCCCGTTGTCCGTTTGGTAATAATAAACGAATTAATTCACAATTGTTTTAAATGTTGGTG
Organism: Acleris laterana; assembly: GCA_963966035.1. Classification (NCBI taxonomy): domain Eukaryota; kingdom Metazoa; phylum Arthropoda; class Insecta; order Lepidoptera; family Tortricidae; genus Acleris; species Acleris laterana. Next base: position 21,962 of record CAWYPN010000389.1, read on the forward strand.
CACCTTTATTTATATATTTTTTTACAAAACCAAAATACTGCCATTTGAGACTATCTTATCTGTAGTAGTGAAATTGTTTGAGACTTTTTTAAACACGTACCTAAATTAGTACTTCGTACAATACTTCACAAATAGCCAATACCATTCTGTAAGGATAAAGTTTCCTTCGTAATTTGAGGTAATTCCATTCATTACCTTCAATTTAATTCAATATCATTGTTTAAGACATCATTCCTTTTGTTGTTGCTTAAAATACCATTTCTTCCTTCCTTATCTGTGGCATTCCTTGCTAAACCGTGCTCGCCTTGCTAATATTCAAAGAGTATAGTGTAATACCAAAAGGAAAAGAGTGGCTTCTCTGTGGTTTAACATGCATCTGTGGACATAGTGCCATCTATAGCTGGGTGACTAAAACTTCTCATGCAAGGTATATATATATATATATATACGTACGTATAGATCTACAAGTGCATATTAATAGTTAGGCCGCACACGCACTACAACTAAACCGCCGCGCTCTTTAACCGCGTGACTTTTTTTATCAAGTAAATAATCAGCAGCTATTGAGGCCGCGTGCATTATTTTTACTTGGTTATAAAGTCACACCGTTAAAAACCGCGACGGTTTAGCCGTAGTGCGGGTGCGGCCTTAAGCAACTAACGCCTGCGACCAATACATCGGAACCCGAAAGACTTAGATAATCTTTAATCTCATTCATTAAAAATTGTCTAGGTACGCGAGAGAATCATTTTGACTTCTTGAACTCTTGAGTGGCGCCGCAGGTTTTGATTCTGGCTTGGAGAGAAATAATGATTTTTGCAAAACAATAACACATGTAGATTTTTTATTCTTATAGACAATTAAAATTAAAAGCATTTAAATGTTTGCTATAATTTTATTTACATAATACTAATACTCATTACAAGTTTCACAGTGTTCTTTAAGGACAAAGTTAACACTTTTTATGTTTTAAATAATACTCTCGCGCTGATTTTTTTATGACATCATCCCCGTCATCATAAGTTATTTTACCACCAAGTATTCGGTTAACAGATCTGCACCAGCTATAAATAATAATGTTTATTGAAATGTTACAAAAATATTCAATGAGCTTTTCTTTGTGCCTCTCACAATCTATAAAAGTGAAGTCTGTAAAAAGCTCTATAAAACTTGTGATTCTTTCTTTAATATTCTTCTCATGGCAATCAGAGTTAAGAAAAGAAATGGTTATTTGCTGAATGTCTTTAAAGCATGTTATGAAATCTTCAGAGGGGTAACACAACCATTTCTTGTTTTTATTATATTCTTTGGCTCTTATGTAATTGTGTACATTGCTTGGTGCTGCTGTTATTTTATCGCGACAGCATTTACATGACTTCACTATATTCTGTAGGCACTTTGCCAGGGCCCATCCACAAACGTAAGCTCTTTGCTCAGCCCCTGAATCTGATAGATTTGCATTATTTTGGATTAGATCCAGAGGCTGATCTAATACAATATGCTGTGGCTGTGAGGGAGCATCTTGAGTTGTCTCTTTTTCATTTTCTTTAAGTACGAATAATAGGGATTGCAAAAGAGTATTCGAATCCTCTTCGCAATTAGAATTTTGTGAATGATTAGTGTTAATATTATTTAAAAGTAGCGTTTTAAATGCTCCCTCAAAGCCGACGCAATTTGGAGCAATATTTCTCGCTCCTAAGCTTCGAATACTCCCAAAAAAGTTTTCGAGAGGGTCCTGGTTGAAGTTCCTTGTGAGCATGGCATCAAAAGAATACTTTTCGTGTAACAATTTCCAGATGGACTTAAAATTCTCAATAGTTTTAATAAAATTATTTACAGAGGGTACAGATTTTTCCGAATATGCATTAGTATTTCCTTTTTTTATAAAATATTTTACAGTTTTTAATACCTTTACAGCATCTGACCATAACTTATGATGAGGTGAATTATGTTTCACAGCAGCTTTATATATTTTTCCATTAGGAATTGAGTAAGTTGAGGAGTTCAATGAATCGAAAACTTTGTCGATAAGTAGAACAAACGGCACCAAATCGCGACATTCGTCGGGTACATCACCCCTCGCAGCCAAGTGTTCAGTTGCTACTGCCATGGTGCGACTTAACACTTGAGCCGCCATTTTTACCCTCATTTTTTTTATCTTATTTTTGTTTATATGTTCGTCGGTCAATCGGGGTAAAAACCGCAACTCCCCATATGTTTTATCGGCATCATAAACCCACTGAAAATATTCCCACTTGATTTTCTTTTCGGTTCCTTCATTTGAGTATTTCATTTCTTTATTTAAAATATTATTTCTTAATCCTTTCAATAAATGAGGAACGTCATAAAGTGGGAATATTTCTTTATTATTTACTATCATTAAATCTTTACGCCACTCCTTCTGATTTGATACATAGCAGCGTTTTGCATCATCTATGAGGCTATTAATCACACTTACATTTGAGGAGCATTGGTCGCAGACAGTGGCAATGATATGTAAACCTGTGGCTTGTACATTTGTTATCACGTCTATTAAAATATTTTTAAGTGTCGAAGTCTTTAAGCTTTGAGTAAAGTAGTAAGCCACAGGTTGTTTGAATTTGGCTTTAACCCCTTTGACCATAAAAACTAAAACATGATTCGCAAATCGATTGGTTTTTCGATCGCCCAAATTTTCGAAACCCACAAGATCGTCTGTGTTACTATTATAATTTATTTGTGGGGTTATAGCCATTTCATCAAAAATGAGTGTGCAAAGACGATCTTGGGGCAACATTTTCGATACAGTGTCTTTAAGTTGCGTAAATATAATTTTATTTATGCCCGGAACAAGTTTAACCCTCGAAAGAAGTTGTTTTAATATTTTTTTGGAAGGCAGAGTAAAAAGTTTTGACATTAATTTATAGCCTTTAGGACTCCTCTTATATAAAGATAACGCCAGAACCTTTTAATCAATGGTGAATCTTCGCCCTTTCGCCTTTTTCTTGCTCTCTATAAACTGCATTCTTGTAAAAAGTCTTGCTGGTTCATTCATATGTTCCGTCAACTTGCTGAATTCACGAATGTTTGCAGCTCTCTTTATATGTTGTAGACGCTGTTTAAGTGCCTTATTTTTTTGCCGCAGTCTTCTTATTTCATTTTTTTGCCGTCTTGCCTCCCTTGTATATGTTTCGGGACACACAACCTTTTCATGACGATGAAATGATGCACCTGAAACATTTTTTAACATGTTAATCTTAAGGTACTTTTGTCCAGCTTAGACGTCCTTAGGTTATAAAATAAGATTCACGCTGTAAGTACACACATTTTTCTTTTACTAGTCCAGTATTAGCTTTACATTTAGTACACTTAAGTGTTAACATACAAACATACAAAAGAAACGCAGGGAGCTAGAAGATTTTTTCAATACAAATGAACACATTCTGCGCCAGTAATTCAGAAAATTACAAACTTTTGGATGGGATCGATGTAGCAAAGGATCAATACCTTTGTAAGATTGATATGTCACCTACCCAGGCCAGGAGGTAAGTAATACGAGATATAAGAACTGATAATAAAGCAGTCACAATATAATTATGCTCACTTTGTATAAACATGTTTACTATAACGTTCACTGGATGTAACGAACGAAAGATATAGTTTCAAAATATATATTTATATAAAGTATAACGTCTATTAATATTAATACCAATCAATAAAACGTATAATGTTTATGACACCTAAGATTTAAAACATAATAATATATAAATAAATGAATCTAACATCAAAAAAGCGGCCGACTCGCACATGAAGGGTTCAGCGGTTTACGATTTCTGACGTATTAAAAAAAACTACTTACTAGATCTCGTTCAAACCAATTTTCGGTAAAAGTTTGCATGGTAATGTACATCATATATTATTTTTACATTTATCATTCCCTTATTTTAGAAGTTATGGGGGGGGACACACATTTTAACACTTTGGAAGTGTCTCTCGCGCAAACTATTCAATTTAGTAACCTCAATATCATTTTTGAAGACCTATCCATAGATACCCCACAAGTATGGCATTGATGAAAAAAAAAAATTGAGTTTCAGTTCTAAGTATGGGGAACCCCAAATTCACCAAATACATCGACTTACCAAGTTTCCACAGTATAGCTCTTATAGTTACGGAAAAAAGTGGCTGTGACATACGGACGGACAGACAGACAGACAGACAGACAGACAGACAGACAGACAGACAGACGGACGGACAGACATGACGAATCTATAAGGGTTCAGTTTTTTGCCATTTGGCTACGGAACCCTAAAAACGTAATGAAAGATAAACACCTAGAACGACTTTAGTAGCCCTAATGATCTTCTTAATTAACAATCAACCTTACCGTACCTACTTACATTACTGGAAGCAGTTTTCTGGACTTTCTGGGCAAAAAAAAAATAACCTCGAAGGCCAAGGCGAGAGCGTTGGCCTTGTAACCTAACCTAACCTGATTCGTCTTGCTCGTGGAGGTTTCTGGTTCGCTAAAACAAGACATTTCTGGTACAGTTTTTAAATATGTATAGTTACACTTTAGTACCTTGTCTGTTGGTTTAAACTGAAACAAGTACGGTATATGAATTGTCACAGCGATCATAGTGACATGGTACTAAAGTGTACACATATTTATGAAATCGACTGTACCCTATCGTTTCAGTACCTACCTATTGAGCCTACCATATATATTAATATTTATTATTATTTATTATGATCGCTATATGTCATGTGTTATACGAAAATTAGACAATATGAATATGAGAGAAAAAAACATTACATAAAATAAATATTATGTCAGTTGACAGTTATTCCTTATAAATATATTGATTTTGTTATTATAGCTAACGTTTATAATATTTTGTAAACGTTATTAACATAAAAATATCGGTTTTGTTGTTATATCTCGTGAAACGCACCTCTACAGCCCAGGGTTGGCACCGGTATATTAATTATCAGAGGTCAAGCCGTACAAACATTGGCTCCAGTAAAATAATATGCGTATTTATACCTTTATTGTCGTAACCTTGATTTCCAACAACGACACAAGTATATGATGTGGAAGCCGAAGGTTCAGGATTGTCCATCGGTACTTCTGTATGAGAAGTTGAGGGAAACCGGCGCCTTTTGGACATACAATAATTGTGTTCCTCTTCAACCGACAAGTTGATCACCTGAGGCATATCTAAAAATAAAATATATAATTTATAAGCAGGTACATACATTAGTTTCAGTATTGGTTAAATCTGATTAATTGATGAACCATAGCTACTGATGATACAATCAATCAATGACTTTATTTTATTTTATATTTCATTATTTATTATTTTATATTATTTATTATTTTATAAATACATTTAGTCAGTTTTTATTTATTATTATGGATTATTATTATTATTATTGATCCTAACAATATAGTGACATAACTTTAACGATTAAACCAGCCATCAGTTATTACAAGGTATGGAAAAAGATAGTTATTAAACCAAACTTACGCTTCAAGTTAATTGATGGTACAGCATTCCATACTAAGCGATGACCACTGGTCTTCTGTTCTGGCAGAAAATGGTGATCACAAATTCGTTTGTTAGCATATATCTTAGCCGGGTCAGTCTCCTTCAACACCTCGCCAACTGCAGACACCCAAGCAACAAACCGCTCAGGCTGCTTGTTGTTATTTGGGAACCTGTGCAGTGGGACACCTTGTGCAACTGAAATTGTAACAATTATAATTATATTTTACTTATTTAACATTCCATGAATGAGAGGCAAATGCCCAACAGATACAAAAAATATATCGAACATATTCAAAGTGACAATATAAACAAAAACAAATATGTTAGTGGTCCCATATACAGTTTCTTTAAAATTAAACTGACAATATATTCACTTTCCCAAAAAAAACTATTGTTTCTAAATCAAATATAACAATGATAGCAAAAATACTAATTGCACAACAAATTAACTGAACCAACTTACAATTGCTTTAATTTTAGTCAAGTGGATATTAATCACTACGTAGTATAAAACAAAGTCAGCAGGAATGCTGTCTGTCCCTACGTATGCTTAGATTTTTAAAACCACGCAACGGATATTGATGCGCTTTTTTTTAATAGATAGAGTTATTCAAGAGGAAGGTATTTATTTATAAGAAAAACTGGATTATGTACGAGTTTTTCAGAAAACTCATATAAACCGAAGCGAAGAAAGGGCGGGTTACTAGAAGTATAATAAAATCGTGTTTTACTTGTAAAATATGAGATACTTGTATAATATGAGTGTAATAGATGATTGGTGTTAAATAAATAAAGCAACTAGAGACCACATTTTGCACACCATTCTCCTGATTTTACATTATAGATGGTTTTTGGATGACAAAATTATTATTTTAGTGAAGCATTTTGAGGTTATTAAGTTGTCTACTAAATAAGACAAGTTAATTGGTATGGACCGTAGCTAATTCTTTACGTCTTGATACCTGTATATTTCGCGTTCGAATATAGCAGATTGATTAAATTATGAAATACAAGCAGAGTAGGCACAAAATTCTACAATGGCGAAATCACCACGGAACGCCATAAAGAGAAAGTAAGTTATAAATACCTACTGCAGTTATTTACGAACTAGCTGAAGGCTCCTAAAATGACGTGGTGTGTTGTGTTTTAATCAAAATATAATACCATTTTATTAGTTACTCACCAAGATTGTCGCATCCAAAAATACACAGCCTTTTCTTCATTACACTCATAACGATAAAATTAACAAATAACAAATTCAACAACAAATATAACAAATGTAACAGTAAGAACAAAAAACTTAACGAAAAACTCCACAAAACCAAAAATAGCTGAACAAAATTGCCAGAAAAACGGGAAACGCACATCGAGATCCGAGTACGAAAATCGTTGTGAACTTTTTTGAAGTTCACAGTTACTTGGCTTGACATTGACAGAGGTTAGTCTGGATTACAAACTTTAGAGGGCGCCACTGAGAATCAAAAATATTGCTAGTTCTAAGTGTGCCCCCCCTGATCATATTATAGATTGTGACTGCGCATTTGGTGTTTACTGTCGCACGCAGCAAAACACAAATTCGGTAAATAACTAATAATCATGGCTGAGGCAAACGTAGAACCTTCGACGAATGATGTAGAGAACACTTATTCTACTCCTGCAAATGATCCTAAAAACATGCAAGAAGTAACACAATATGTAAGTTTCGGGGATAACATTTTATTACTCGATAAAAATGTAATAACAAGTGAACTAGGTAGTGGTTTTCGTGAAGAATACTATGCATGTTTACTGATTACAGGTCCAGTCACTGTTGCAGAATATGCAAGATAAGTTTCAAAGCATGTCGGATCAGATCATCAACAGAATAGATGAAATGGGAACTCGGGTGGATGAACTTGAAAAGAATATAACAGACCTGATGACACAGGCGGGAGTCGAAAACGATAAGTAGAAGTATCTACCTACGACACAATCCAGAAAAAAATATTCACATGTCACGGTTTGTGCTAGGTAGCTCACAATCAAAAACGGAGGGTGGGTGTAGTTCTTGCACTGCAGTTCTATTCTAATTAAATAACAATAGTTATGGCAAGATCTTAATTTTACAGTAAACATGGAGTAGTATTTGTTCAGATATTTCTTTCTCTGTTAACTAATTTATTCAATAGGTTTTGAAGTGATTGGTACAGGGGTCAATTTTTTGACTTAAAAGGATTACGTACATGATCGGATGAAATAATTAAAAAACTGGGTTGTTTTTATTTTATTTTATATAATTCCAGAGTTCTGCAATATCATGAAATCTCACCCTAATAAAGGTTGATATTCAACACACATGTTATCCCATAATTATAGGTTATGTTATCATTATAAGTATTGTAATTCAGCTATACAAAAAACACCAATGAAAACACTGTCCCTACCTATGAATTATGTTATAATTTTAAGAGGTTACTTTTGTAATATAGTTAATAGCATTTATATCACTTAGTGTGCTAAGTTTGATGTTACACTTAAGTAATTACGAAATGTGTTTAAACAACATTTCCTTAGGTATATTTAATATGTAGCCCTATTTCGTAAATTAAAATTAGTTGAGAAGTTATGTTTGTATTATTTTGGTTGCTGTTGTGTGCGGAGGGTGCATATTGATTCACCACCGTACCGGACACTGAAGGGTACAACTGAAACACAAAATCAATAAAGAGCCTCCCTATGGTGAGTTGATGAGTAACAATATGTTATGAGAGTTGAGCTCTTGTTTATAATCAATCAAGATTACTTGCCTCATAAAAATTAATACTAAATAAAAACACTAAGTTTAAGTTTACCTTATTCAAAATAATGGATATTTTTAAATGAAATAATCCATATTTGTATCTCTAGTGTCAAAAACAAAACTAAAATGTGGGTACTACTTTAGAAGTGACTTTCTCAAACAGATTATACCCAATGGTCAATTAACCTTAATGATAGGGGCCAAAGTTTCAAAAATGTGACTGACATTATAGACTAAAGGATAATAAATAGTTATACCTGACCGTGATACAATATGATATTATCAGAATGTTGTGCAGTGCAGCATCTTACACGCTTGTGTAAACACTATTGTAAACAGTCCATTGTTCTACTTAAAATAATTGATGATGGTATTATTTGTATATTCGCCATTGGTACTTCAGCTGTAGGTAGGTATTTCAGGTATTTGTTTATTCGTGAATTTTGTTAACCTGCGTCTGCATAAATAGTATACCTACTCGCAATTTATACAGATGTACTATAGTTGCATATCCAGGACTTGCTTAAACCATAATTTTTAACAGGAAAAAAGTTAATAGGAATTCTTAGTTGACGAAATATATAATCTGCACCGATTCGACATGCATTGTATGCGCTGTGCGCTTCTAAGTCGAATCGGTGCAATTTACATTTAGTCAATTAAGTATACCTACCCGACTACATTGCCTGACCATGATTTATTTATTCATTTGCACAGATTACGTACATAACACTCAACCGACGTCACCTCAATTATTAAGCGGTCTAGCAGTTTGTTCGCTACGATGGATGGAAGAGAGTTACATTTTAGAACCATTCTTTTCGGTTTTCTGTAGTCCGGTAGGTTGAGAGCGTGAAGGTGCGCGGACAACTTTCAACAGCACCACAATAGATGTCCGTAGTGCTGACGGGAAATTGCTCAAAAAATTCACCACCTTTAATGTAGGTAGGCCCACTCTAGTTACATACATGCCAGTTGGTAGTGGCATCTGCAGTTGCCGTCTGTGGTCGGTGTAGGTATACCTACATAGATCTTATCATTAGTGGCATAAGGGCGTGAGGATATTTTTGCGTTTAGCGTGAGTCTTGGGAACGTGTAGGTATTTATGTCTATAAATTGACTGTACCAAAGAGATTGTGTCGTATCCGTATATAGTTAGTAGTTATGTCCGAAATAAAACTAAAAAGTATCAGTTACTTCTTGCATTTATTGACTTAACAAAATAATAGCTTAAATCGTACAAGTAGGCACTAGACGTATCAGGAACATCACCCGTCGCAGTGATCGCCCCTATTTATGTAGGTACCTACCTACAGTTTAATGTGATTCAGTTTCTTCCGATGTTGTAGTTCCTTCTTCAGAATCTTCAGATTCCTAGACAAAGAACAATATACTATACCTACTTCTAAGTTTGAAATTGGACAACCAACTCGAAAAAATAAGTATGTTGGTTCGTAGGAAATTTACATCAAAGAAAAAAATAGGTATATATATTATTATTAATTATCAATTTGTTTCATCAAAGTTTTATGTGGGTTTCGATTTAATTTAATATAAAAATGCAAAGAAGTTAAGTAACTATACTTAATTTTAACTTTCTACATGGGTATTTCAAGGCATGTTATAAAGCCTCACCGTAGTATCTCCTTGCCTGGAGTCCATGAGCGCGGCGAGCGAGGCGGCCCGCGGTAGCGTGGAGCTCCCGTGTTTCTCGGGAGTTCGCAATTTTCTCGAATTTTGCTATTAACATGAATAAGTTAGGTTAGGTACCTACCTGTCAAAATTTTCATTTTTGGGACAAGATTTTGCTATTGACTAAGTATTTTTGTTTTTGGAAAATCGTTATCTGCTTTTGAAGACCAAAGTCATGAGTCCCAGCACGGTGGGTCTACGTTAAATAAGTATAGTGGAGATCCTATCGCCACCTTCCGACTCCATCATCAGATCAGCTCTTAGATACCATAATATTACCTACATTGTCATCGGGTTTGTGTTTTTGTACAATAAAGAGTTTACATACATACAAGCAATGCAAGTTAAATAAAAGCTTGTCAAAATATATTGACTACCTATTCCTTTTTTACGTGCCGCCTGCCGTTACAGTCAAATTACTGAAATAGCTTTCGTCACGTTAGCTAGACGATAACATAATAGTAGTTAAGACAATGTGAAATACAGGTCCAGGTTGCCTGTGTCTCTGATCGGGCAGGCCACGGAGTTGTACCTATTGTTGAGCCTCTTGACTATAACATAGTAACTTGTATAATTATAATCTGTGACTATACCCTATCTCAAAAAGCCTACGATAATTTCGATGTTATTGCATGCTTGCTTGCTTACCTTAACGCTGACATTATAAGAGCTTTGAGTCATATCGCAGTTGCACATACATATCTACTTACGTGTCGTTTCGTTCAGCCAGGAAAACGTATATTCGAGTATCGCCGTTGACTACTTAGAGCCTTTTTTTAAATGTGCCATACACACAAAACATAAGTAAATAATCCAAATATTCTTATTTATTTAATAGGCTTAAAGCCAAGGCGTATAAAGTGGACACTTAATTTCTTAGTATATGTGTGCAAGTTTCCTCACGATGTTTTCCTTTACCGGAAATCACATGTGGTATGGTAAGGGTGCGGCCGGGTTTTGAGAACACGATGTTGTACTTTCTAGCACAACTTTTTTACACACTGAATGTATAAATTGCTGATTTGATCGGTTAGCGAACGAAAGGGAGAGTGCGTAAACATGCGATCCTTACCTCTACTAGCATGGTTAGCTAATTGCACGCATCATATCATATTACCTCTCAGGTATTGTATTACATTACTTGCTTAAGTTGCAGTTGTACCTAGATAATTAAGCTCCGGTCTTAGATTTAACTGTGATAAAAAAAAAATTGTTTCTGTACGAGTTGAAATGAAACTGATTTATAGCAAGCTAACTATACAGTCAACCTCTACCGACCTCCACGGTCCCTTGATAAAAGATTCACGGGTTATCGGCTTGAAATTTTACCTCAAGCGGAAAATTTACAGGCTTAGGTATATTTTACAACCCACAGTTGATGGCGTCGTGCCTTCCAGACCCACCGTACCCCTAAACCGTACCACTGGTGGTACTATGACCAATTATTTCTATTAAAATAGAATTTAATAGAGTCGGCGGAGCTCTGCTATCGCAGAGCTCCTATTTCTGGGTAGTTTGGCCCTCCGGGCCTGCTGAAGAACTTAACAAAACCGAAACCTACCTCATATTTATGATACTAATTTTGGTCAGTGGTACGGTTTAGTGGTACGGTGGGTCTGTACCCGGCGTCGTGCTACCGTAAATACCGTAATATTCAAGCAGGCGTCTAACTGCATAGTTATGGTTGAAGCATTTTAAAATTAATACGGTTACCCAATCCTACTAATATTATAAATGCGAAAGTTTGTGTGTGTGTGTGTTAGTTTGTTACTCCTTCACGCTGCAACGGCTGGACGGATTTCTATGAAATTTGGAATGGAGATTGCTTATACCCAGGATTAATACGTATAGGCTACTTTTAATCGCTGAAATTTTTTAAAGTTCCCAAAGGAATAACGGTAATCGAAATTTACGCGGAATAAGTCTCGGGCAGAAGCTAGTAGATATACTTAGAATATTTCGACTACTACATTGGAGTTAGCCGCCTTCTTAGGTATTAAGACAGCGTGGGTCCGGTGGCATTCCCCAGTCTTTCTCCTTCCGTCGTGTACCCTTACCATGAGTTACAATTTACGTTCTTGCTCTCTCGCAGACTTCGCAGTATTCTTATATTTAGAGGGCGAGGGACGGAGCATTCGACTCGCTAGCGAGTACGGTAATTGTAACTCATGGTAAGGATACTGTAACGTTCTAACGTTGGTGTACCTACGACGTTGTATCGGGCTACTCACCGCGGGATCATCCGAGTCGCGAGCCGGCGAGGGCTGCAGCAGTGACGCCAGCGACGAGGAGCGCGCCGAGATGCCCGTGCTGACCTGCTTCTCCGGCGACCGCAGCTTTCGCCGAAAGTTCTACAACACACACACGCATTTGAAGATTGAAGAATGTCCACTGCAAGACTCCGATAAACTCACAATTGTTAAATTACTGAGTAGTAGGTACCAACAAAGAGAAAATTACCACCTAGGCTAATACCAACCCCGCTTTGTTTTTTGTTTGGAAGATGACAATAAGGTTAATATTAGTTACACTTAATTGCACTCAAGTTGCGGGTGCGCTGTGCGTTACAGTGAAGTGTTTTACTGGGTGTGTCGGCGTGTGGTATGATCCTATAACTATTAAAGACTGAATTGGATACACAATTCAAATTTAGTTATTACGAAAGGTACTGGCTGTAGCCCGACGGGGTTAGTAGTTACTAGTCCGCATGTGCAGTGTCCTCGTAATTCGTCACTCGTATCTCTACAGCCTTCAATAAATGACAGTAGCATAAAAACTATTTAAGCATTTTTAGCTTTGGATTTTGGTTGCAACCTCTGGGAAAGTAGTGTCTGATATTCATAAAGAGATGTATATCTGCATCAAGTGACTGTGTCTAACTAGATTAGTTGGTGCTTTAAATGAACATTGGTATTTACCGCAGGTTCCGCGCCTTCCGTTAGACCTGTTATGAGCTTCACGGAAAACAAAGTGGCATTAAAATCGTTCATCATTTAAAAATAAGAAGGTTCCTGAGCATAATCCATTTGCGCGAGTAAGTACTTATATAAGTACCCTCGTTATACAGCCACGAGATTATTATCTAGCCACGATTAGAAAGGGATTCGACGTGACAGTTTTACCATATACTTACGTCATAGTTCATATGAATTGACAGCTATTCCAATACCAAACTAATCGCGGTTTCATAATATATTTGGTACCCACCTTAGGTCAAAAGTCAATCTGACATTCTACAACAATACGGTTGAGTTTCCTAACACTTACAAATGACTTGACATCTCTAATGACATTGAAAACTTCAAACATTATTTTTATTGAAATGGGTCCCGATTTACCTACCGCTCGTGACCGTATATCCTAGTCCCGAACCTGAAGACTAGCTTTGTCTTGCCATACCTCATACAACCTGCTTTGCCAAGCAAATTCTCACTTAGTTGAGCATCGTTATCTTTTTTAGAAGCTCGAAAGCGATAAAATTTATACGGAGCTAACACAGTCTGTTATATATTGCGATATAGAGCAGTGGACTGAACCGTCCGTAGGTTTCAGTCTTTGTTCCGCTCCCGCAGAAGAAAAGGATAGGAGTGCTAAAATGCCTAGCCAAAATGCAAACGCTTATAGTCTGTCAAGAAAGTCATGACATGAAAACGATTTTTTATTGATCCAAAGAGCAAAATTACAGTATAAAATAGCATAGGTAATAAAAATACAGTAAACAGACCAGATATAATACTGTATTGCTGTGTTTTATTATGCTATTTATAATGTAATTTTGCTCTACGGATCAATTAGAAAATCATTTTCATGTCATGACTTTCTTGACAGACTATAGCCGTTTAACTTTCTGTAAAATGAAACGCTTAAGCTCTCCGTTCAAATAAGGGCTAGCCAAATTGGTCTATCGTATAGCCCCTTACCTCGAGATCGGCCTTGTCGTTGATGTCGGAGACTTGCTGGTGCGCGGCGCTGAGCAGCTCAAGCGCGCGCGCGTGGAACCCCAGCTCCACCAGCAGGAAGTCCCCCAGCAGCGCCTTCAGCTGCTGCAGCTTGCGTCGCTCGAAGAACTCTGTCTGCTCGCTCAGCCCCTTGGCAGTACGCGACATCTCCGCTGAAGCTTTTAGCAGTTCCGATTCCGCGTATGTCTATATAACCAGAAGAGCTGTTGTGCTAGGGACTTCGGACCAAAATCGTAATAGGGATGACAGTAGTAGGTAGGTACAGATGATTATTATAGGTACACTATACAAATTAAACTTTGTATAACCCCAAAATTAAACTTCCCTACATACACGAAAAATCTAAAATAATGAATAGAGTTATCTGTGTCCTTTGGGCTTATTAAACTTTCTGTTAACATATAGAGTATTTGACGATACGGACCTATTACATAATAACGACACAGGTCAGGAGATAGATACTTCGCATAAATCTCTATGCATAGAGATTTATATCTGTATACAAGTTATGGTTTTGACACTACTTAAAAGTAGCTCATTCGATCGACTCGCTCTAGTCTACTCGGGATAAACCTGTTGCTTTTGACAGTAATGGCGGCCGAGCTAATAACAGTAATAACTGAGACAAAGTAGAATAAGGCCCCTTGTACGTAACAGCTGAGTGAATTTGATCTGTAGATATATGCCTTAAAAACATCTTATAGTCTCTAATCAGGTCAAATGGTTTTACAGTAGTGAGCAGGCTTCTGGCGATGTTTCAAATCAAATCAAATCAAAATTTATTCACGTGAGATGCGGTTACAGTGGTTGATAAATAATATTAATTTGATCAGCCACCACCTAAGGACCACTCCCGACTTCCCTTCATTAGTAAGGTATACTCTGTTTTTTAGGGTTCCGTGTCCGAAGGGAGCCCAGCGATATAATGTGTACCTACGGCGGATTTACTAACAAATATAAAAAAAATCAGTAAGTTAAATAATAAAGGGGGTCCCCCATACAAAAAACGTTTATTCAACATATTTTTATTTTTGTCGTGTCTTAAAAACGGTAAAACACACAAACGTAAAATTTGGTATGATAATACCAAATTCTTAGCCCTCTGTTCGAAAGGCGCGCGCCGGGACTAGAGCATACTATACCGAGCCTAGCGACTAGCGACTGGCATAAAGTGAAGGGTGTAATTCGAAGGTGTGTATTTACTTAACCCATATTTGCCCCCTGATTCGAGAATGAACAACGTCCTATTTAGGTATTTTTAAAAGCTTTTATTTAACTTGCAATCTATGTAAGTATGTATGTGAGTGTCAAATCTTGCAAGTTAAATTTGACTCACTCCGGTCACCGATGAAGCTGAAAATTTGCATTCACCTTTAGTTCTGATGATAATACAATAATATTGTACCATCGAGCTGTTCTGATGATGAAGACTCAGCGTGGCCATAGGAACTCCTAAATTACACATGATAAACCCGTCGTGCTAGGGCTTGTTAAAATCGTCTTGACAAAAAGATGACGATTGTGCAAAAAAAGTAGAGTCAGAAATAAAAACTAGTAGCAGTGATGGTAATTTTTGCTTCTGTCAATAATGAATATTTTCATCGCAGCGGGTCTTCCGTGTCATGAAGCTTGGTAAGTTAAATCGTTACTCGGCGTTGCTAAGCATTGCGTGACAGGGACGTGAAACATTAGATTGTAAACCGATATCCCAGTAAAGTGAAGCAAGCAAAATACTAATATGTTCCGAATATTAAGTAGGTATTTTAAGTATTTTATTATTAGTGCTAGTCTAGAGCTTAGTTTAGGACTAGTTTCATTTTAAAAGGTTCGAATAAAAATCATACCTACTTATAGAGGTTTTTCTCAAAAGTACCTATTATATAAAAGTTTCTTCTTCTTCATTATTTACTGAGAAAATAAATAAACAGATTTCTGCTAATGACTAAAGAGTTTAAACGCCACATGGTCTTGTCTAGGTCACAGCTTGTGCTAGATTAAAAAAAAATACGCGGTTATTACGCGGCAATATGATGCCATTCCGACCACTATTCCAAAGCGGGTGTAGTAAACACAGATACATTTTTTTCTCAGTAAGTATATTGTCACTAACTGACTAATTATAATATGGATGTAGTAATGGTCCGAAATAAATGTTTTTATTATAATTTTTATGTAAAATAAAAAAATTAAATAGCATGCTTTTGAGACAAATCAATATCATTATAAGCATGATTTTGCCCAAAACCCCTTTTCAAAAAAATCAATTTTACGATTTGTATGAGATTGTCCCCTGATATTCATTTATTATACTTTTGTACGTGTAGATTCAAATTATGGTTACTCAAACAATCGTTATTATTCTAACTATTTTAGCATTGCATTACATTACATTTTTTATTATTAGGTACGTCTAGTCAAGAGCTTAGTTTGGAATTATGTTAATTTCTATGAAAAGTGGACTGTGACGTAATTGTAACAGGTCGGCCATAAAAACCACGTTAAATTCTGTTTTGCTAGAAACAAATCTTTGTTGGCTTATATCTCGGTTATTTATATAGCTATTCAAAAACATATTTCTCTCACCTGTTTGTTACATGAATCAGCTTTTGTTGAAACTGAGAAAAATAATCAAGAACATTCCCGATTGTATAGCAAGCCAAGCAAAATTATTTTTCCACCCGTATGAATCATGACCATTCATGCATGACCCTTATGAAGCATGACGCTTGAGGGTAATATGGTACATAAATACCTAATTCACTGAATTTAAACAATGGTTAAGTGTGAGTTTTACTTGGACAATTATTTTCGGCGTGGATAGTATGCGCCCCTCCTACGAGAAAAAATTTGGTTCCAGTGTGCCTTTGACTTTATATTTTCATCCAAACAACCTGTAAAATACTAATGTAGACTAATTTCAAATATAATAAATAAATACTAGGCAATTAAATACAAGGAAATTGCACGGATTCATGAGACAGGCAGCGTCATCTACTAGCGACTGGGGAAACCAACTTCGTTTCACATTATGCCGATAGATGGTGATAGTTGGTCGCTAGATGACTAATGTAATGTGTCTTTTTTAATTCCTCAGGTGCGCAATTAAATAGTTGCTTGATTTATTTTCAGATCAAATCTCATGATAGTTCAGCGAACGTATTCGTAATAAATACTAGGCAATTAAATATAAGGAAACTGCACAGATTCATGACACAGCCAGCGCCATCTACTAGCGAGTAGGATAACCAACTTCGTTTCAAAATATGCCAATAGATGGTGTTAGTTTTTCGTTAAATTAGCATGATGTTTAAGCATTTATTAATTCCTCATAAGTGCAGTCTATTTTCTTTTTACAGATATGGATGAATGACTACATTTTCGCTTAAAATGAGATTTAAAAAATCGACTTATGTTATTAATTACATGAATATTTACTTGTGTGCGAACGTCACCGTTACTATTTACCCGATGTCGTCCAAATCAGTCGCGCGTTAGCAACGATGCTGAATCACTTCTGTCGCGTGATGAAAATGATGCAAACGTCCAAAAGTAGTCGCGCATTTTAGACCGCCATAAGTGACAGGTTACGGCATCTAATAGCAAATAGGAAAACTAATTTCGTTTCACAATTTACCAATAGATGGCGTTACCAACGCACGTAATTTGTTACCGTCAAATTTATCTCAGTAATCGATAATAGTAGTATCCAAGCGTGCGCAATAACTATCGACACCAGCACAAATTGAATACGTACTACTTGTTGTCTATTAAACGGCTGTCTCTCCCGGGTCTTGTCCAGAACCTTCTTTCTGGCCAGCTCTTTCTCCCGTACATTCATAGTGTGCTTGACTTCTTCCCTCGCATGCTTGCATATCGCCTCATATTGGCACAGCTCGCCAATGACCTAAATAACAATGAATGATGACTGGCTATTCATTTTATTAAGCTCCTAACGTAAGGTCATTAATCCTGTAATAATACGCCGTAGGTTCCACATACCTAGGGCGTATAAGTAATTATCTATACCTATCTATAAAGTAAAAAAAAGTTTTAATATGCCAAATCAGGGAGTTTTTAACCAATATAATTATCTATTGAAACGAAATAGTTAATTGTTTATACCCAACCTGTATAAACAATCACCAGCTGTAACAATATTTCTCTTATTTGATTCTACCTCAATATTTTAGACCATAGAAGTGACCTTATTACCTTGGCTTCTAATCGTTGGACTTCGCAATTTCGGTACTCTTCGACGGCAGTTAGTGTTATAGACAAGTTCTCCAGACCTGCACTCAAGGATTTGTTGACTATTTCATTATTGGCATAATCTTTTAGGACCTTTGCAAGCTCATCGCCTTGATCACGAAGCCTGAAAAATGATACCTATGATATAAAATCCATCTATTTATTCTCATTTAAAAGGGCTGTCTAAAAGCGGGTCGAAAGTGAATATGAATCTAAGTTCAATTTGTACCTGGCTGTCTTACGGGCATAATCACCAAATGCGACACATAATTCACCAAAATTTTTTTCGACATTAGTGATTCGGTCTTGTATGAACTTTGCTTGTTGTTCATAGCTCAATGAATGAGAATTATCACCTCTAAAC
Organism: Acleris laterana; assembly: GCA_963966035.1. Lineage (NCBI taxonomy): Eukaryota > Metazoa > Arthropoda > Insecta > Lepidoptera > Tortricidae > Acleris > Acleris laterana. Next base: position 40,535 of record CAWYPN010000389.1, read on the forward strand.
ATGACTTTAACGATTTGAATCGTTTATTTTTATCAGTTATCACGTTATCACAACGTTTACCTCTATTTTTGATGTTTGATAATAAAATACTGTTTGGTTGGGGTTAGTTGCCATAGAAACATACTTTGAAGTTTGGCGCTAGTGTAGTATATTTTATGAATTCTTTCATTTTATCATGGAAGTAGGTTATAAGTAGGTACCTACTACTCCTTGTGTTGGTTGTGTCTAGCCGAGAACTTCGTAAAATGGGGAGAGAAACAGAATTACCAAACTAGGAAAACGAGCTGTTAAATAAGTGTCTCAAACACTTCTGTCATAGTAAAAGTTTGACTTTGACAGCGGTTTAGTCGATTCGTCATTTAATCTCCTTTGTTTTCGATACGATAAACAAAGCAGCTGTTTTCCGTCGAAAAATAACAAAAATAGGCTGCTATTGAAAAATGAACGAAGAAATAGATGAATTTGAAATTTATCATCAAGATTTCACTACTGCGTCCGAATGGGAAGTCTTTATTGCTAGAATAGAAGAGATACTCAACGAGTGGGGTCTTTCGAAATCTAAATTATCTCTTGATACAGAGCATGGTTCTAAATGGATTAGTAAAAGTGAAGAAATAAGATTTAACAACGTAAACTTTAAACTTTCATTTCACTCATTGGAACCCTTAGACAGTAGAAGTGAAGAAAGTGATAGTAAGGCTTTACTGAAAGATGTACAGGATGGCATCTGGGCGGCTACTGGTCACTTCATTGATCAGCCGGATTATAGCCCTTTTCCGGTTTCTTCTTGGTATGGTTTGAGGCATTACTTGATGCTGTGTCCGAGTGAACCCCTTGTTGATGGGAGCTTCATTAAGTTAGTTTTGAGTTCAATGACCATTGCTTTTGGCAATGTGGACTGTGGAACTCCTTTTTTTGTACAAGTCAGAGAATATTGGCAGGAATGTTTCCTCGGCTTTTATGAGGACAGCGAATATAAGATTAATTTTGACACCATACATTTGAAGCGTATCTCCAGTCAGTGCTCTCACCTAAGTGGCCTGGTCAGTTTGTTCAAGTCCAAGATAGCATCCCCTGTCCCCCTTGGTGCTGTCATTGTGTCAGCAAAGTTTTCATATGAGTTGAAGGATGTTGATGCATTTGCATGGATGCGTGCCAGCCACTTAAATGAGTTCCTATCAATAGATGGTTTTGATGTTAAAAAGCTAGTGGAATTACCATTTGGTTCAGAGAAAAATCCAATTTCCAGTGCCCTATTGAATGCTATTTGGCCAAGATTCCTGGAGAGCTCCATAGTTGATTGTTCTACATTTTCTGATATTGATCCAATCATGGCTCCCACATGGACCATGACCTTAAAAATCAGAGATAATTTAAAGTGCCAACTTTCTAACACTATTGAAAAAGTTATGAATCTTTTGGACAAAAATAACTTGTTAATGGATACCCTGGGCTTGAGTCGAAGTCTGGGGCTTGTGAATCCTCTGCACAAGATCACCGAGGCTCCTATAACTATATCAAAACTGGTGAAAGCAGCAATTGGACAAGGCACTAACATTCAAGAGTTCAAGGGGCCTATAGCCGATGACTTGTTGATGGCAATACTGTACTATATCTTCCCTGATGCTGTTGATGATGACACCTTTAACTACCCAGAAAATTTAGAAGTGGAGTTTAAGGTGGGTTTATCCATTTGTAGTTAAAACTGACAAACAATAATTGTAATCATTATGATATTTATAATACCGGTTTAATTGACTAGTTCGCTACATCTAAAATTAACATTAGCCAATAAAAACAAAAATAATATGTATGTAACTAAACTCAACACCAAAGTAGCTAAATATACCAAGTGACAGTCCATTTCCCTGCCCTATACTATGATATTTGAAGTAACCATTGCATAGTTAAAGTTGATACATGATAAATAAACAAGCAAAGAGTGTTCAATTTGCTTAGAAACTGCTAGGCAGTTTGGTAAAGCTTCAAATTGTTAAAGTTTTCCTTATAAATTAAATAAATATGTAGTATGTACCTACTATCTTGTAAATAAATATGTAACTACATAGCTATTATAAGTAGTTTACTAAGTGTAAACTGAGAAATCATGTGATTAAGTATTCTAACTAATTAAGTTTTCTTTGTACATCTGTGGACTGACAAATAAAAGTAACATGATAAGTCATTTAATTTTGATTGATAAAATTTATTACATTGCCTACTCAGATGTGGTATAAATCGGTTTGTTAATGTTGCAGGGCGACGGGGTAGAGGGCAGGCTGTGCGGGTACGTGAAGACAAGCCCGCCGGGCGGGCTGGCTTGGCGGTTGTCGGTGGCGGCGGCGCGCCTACTGGACGCGGGCGGGCTCCCCTACCTGGCGCATCTCTGGTACGAGTTCACACAAGAGCTGCAGTACCGCTGGGAGCGACGCATCAGTGTGCCAGGGTGAGTCCACCACACTATTTATCTTTTGAGATATTTCAGTTGTACTAACTAATAGGAAGAAACCACGCAACAAAGTAGGGTACCTATTATTTTATCGAAACACCTTTCCGCAAACTAATCATTACGCAGAATTTTCATTTAATCAAAAGGCATTTATTGCCGCATAATTATTTTTTTCGAGTTAAGTCTATCGTAACCTAACCTTCGTAATCAATGTTTAAGATATTATGAACACATCATGGCTTCAGCAAAAAATGGCGTTTAATGAAATGAAATTCGATGAAGTAATATGTTACCAATCCACAGAACTTGCTCGGGGTTGTATGTGTGTTGCCTGATGCCAAAGTCCATTGATATGAAGTTGCAAGGTGCATGTATAACAACTGGCGATTAGGTTTTCTCTTCGTAGTTCTTCTATTGCACACAAGATGTCGCTAGTGTCGCAACACAATTTGAATTTACAAACGGATGGCCGCAAGCTAGCAAGGCACATGAAACATTAAACACGAAAATCCGGGCAATGGTTTAGGTTCACATGTGAAACATCCGCTCACGTACGTACTTGATATATTTAAAGTTAATACCCTTCTTTTGGCTTCACGCTGCCGGGTAAAAGAGAGGAAAGCATTGTCCTGACGTTGGCACCAGAATGGTACTAAAATCCACCTTAAATTTAATACTTAATGCTCGAGATTAGTGTCTGATTGGTTAGGGTATATAATATATTCGGCATTTTTGATTGCCATCTGATTGTTTTAGCGGGATTTAAGCAGAGGTAAAATAAAAAAATGCACAAGAATATTTCGTAACAGTTTAATTATAAACATATAAAAATCACTGAACAATCCTTTATTATTATGAATATTTATGAAGTATATGTACAAATAGTATCATTATTGTTATAACAGTTAGCACCATTTGGATTTTGCTGCTCTATATTATGCGGATATTTGGTTATCAATGGAGTAAACAAAGTAAAAAAATAGAATGTACCGCCTTACTTATCTAATATGTACAACTTACAACACGTGGTATTGATTTATCTAACTTACCTCTAATTACCTAAATTCGCTACTATAATTGATTTCAAAATGTAAAGAATGAAAAAATATAATTATGTTCTTGCTCCAACGTGGAGCTGAAATTTAGTGTGCGTAATTTTATCACTTCGTTTAATGGGGAAGAAGTTCATGACTAGTTCTCAATTAACCAAATATATAATGATTCATTTTAAGCACCTTTAAATACCTATCACCTGAAGTAGCTTTAAATTTAAGTAAATATTTATATACGAGTACTAAAACAGTTGTTCCTATTATGCATACTTGAATTC